>PVIU01027008.1:0-21161 GCA_004026605.1 Ondatra zibethicus | reverse complement strand
GTGAACCAAGGAAATGAGGACAGAATTGGGAGCTGGGGCTAGGGGAGGATCCTCAGCGCGAAGGATGGAAGGCTCCTAAGGCCCCACTGGGGGTGACACTCGCTGAGAGATTTGTGTACCAGAACTGGGACAGGTGTGTGTGAACAGATGTATGCATGTATCTCTTTGTTAATAGAAGTCCCCAGACTTGCAGTATCTCTTAGCCCTGAGAGTTGCTCTTTGAGTTTTATAAGGTAGTGCTATCATCATCAACTTGACTGAGGCCTGGGTTCTCAATTCTTCAACAGCAAAGATCCCTAGGACCACACAAGCACCATGTTACTGGGTGAGCATTGGGAAGCTGCAATTCCAGAGAGCTTTAGCAGCTGCTCTTTTCAGGGTACCATAACTGACTTGAAAATGAAGTTTTACATTTTAACAGCTTCCCCAGATCTTGTGTTTGTGTATTCCCCCCGTAATACACAAGAACACATACTGATTTGTTTAAGTAGAAGAAGTCTTTGACATAAGGCTGGTCAAATCATGCTTCCTCAATCTTTATTTTGTTGGTTAGAGGATATAGTATTGGCTTTAGTCAGACAAACCAAGGTTTTTGTGATATTAGGCCAAGTTTACTTAATTTTCCTGGCCCCAGTTTCTTCACCTGTAAAGCAGGGTTTATAATAATAGTACCAGTGCCATGGGGCTATTGTGGGAATTAAATGAATTGTCCCATGAAGCAACTGACATCATGGCAGCACATCATAACTACTGAGTTTAAAAGATAATAGTTATTAGTGTTGCTATCATGGTCATTCTTATTAATTCTACAGTTTGCAATTGATTTTATGGACATGAGCAGAGGACTTTACACTGACCCCTAGTGTGTTTCCTGTTAGTTTCATTTCTTCTTTCTATTTTGGCCGTTTTCTCTACTGAGCCTGACATCTGTGGCATTTAACTTTGCATGGATTGTAGGCATGACCTACATGTCTCTCAGGCCTCACCTAAGTGGCCAGTGAAACTGTTCAGGACAGAAGGGTCTGTCATGGATGTTCCGGCCTTGCTGGCTAGGGACTTACCCTGGGATTTTCTCTGACAGACCCCGGGACACACCTCTCTCTTCATCTCCTGAAATTTTCCATCTGAGTTTCCCATTCCTGAACTTTTCACATTAACTTCTTTATAATCAATTCAGCTTTCTTTCACCCTTCCGCCCTCCCTTCCTCCTCTCAGCCCCTCCCTGTTTCTGTCAATGCTTTCATGATCGGCTCTAATTCTGACTCATCCTCCCTGCCCTTCACTCATGCCTACTCACCTGCCGCACCCTCCAGCCTTCCTCCACTTCTTTTCTATCTATGTTCTCTTCTTCCACACCATCCGAGGTAGGTTCTCATCTTCCCACCTTTCCTGCGTTTGTCTGACCTATGCTCCTCTGAAAAATGGGTAACTAACTCCAGAAGTCCTTCTTAGCCCTGAGCTTTGTGACCCTGTGAGCATGGGAGGCCAACTGTGACATGCGTCTTTGTCTTTCTCTAAGCACTGTGTTCTTCCCTGGCTCTCAAGGGTACTTCTAATGTATTCAGAAGGGTGACGGAGCCGACTCCAGAAGGCTGGTTCCAACTGCCAGTTACCATCCTTGGTTCCTGAACAGGTGAGGTGTGTCCCAAGGATAAAAACAAAGGCTAAGGAGATGCAGGGCTGATAACATACGCTTGTTACCCATCCTTTAAGATCTTCTTTGTCTCATAAGCAAATCTCCTGCAGTGTTTATGAGACACGGATTTGAGGTGATCCTCCCTTAGCCAGGGTGGCATCCCTGAGGCTATCTTCCTCAGGAGCACCCATCAGGCCATTCCTGATGAGCAGATTTTGAGAGTACAATCTCTTTTTCTTTTAGGAGTTTTACCTGGCACTATTATAAATCAATTCTGTATTTTCCATCCTCCACCCTATAAAATGACTCTTTGTCTTTGGTCTTATCAAGGTTTCGGGAAATGGTTTATCTGATTTTATGTGAAGGACCCAGGCTTTCTGCTTATTAAGTGGGGTGTTCAAGGCTGGTAGCTGATCCTAGATCCTGCCTCTGAACTCAGGGGACTTCCAGGCTCCTACCCTCTGCAGACAGAGCCTCAACAATGGAGCCTGTGTGCCTGTTCCACAAATGTCACAGATGCCACAGTGCCTCTCTCAGACACCTGCAACTCTGGAATTATGACTCTACCTCAGGGACTCCTCCTGATTTTTGTGTTTTCCCCCCTTTTAATTCTGATAAAATCCATATAACATAAAGTCTGCCATCTGAACCATTTTTGCGTGTACAGTTCACTGCATTCATAACTTTGTGTAACTGCCATCACTGTTCATGCCCAAGACTCTTCATTTTGCAAAATTGGAACTCTGTGCTCATTAAACAGTAGGTTCTCACTGCCCTCCCAGCCCCCAGAAATCAGTCTGCTCTATATCTCCTCTAGGAACCTCAAATAACTGGAACCACACTGTATTTGTCTTTTTGTGCCTGCTTACTTCACCTAGTTTAACGGTCATTTGTGGGGAGGTGGCACTTCACTCCTTTAGGGGTGGCCTTGTTTATTTCTGTTTGCTGTGTTGGATGTTGATGCTAAAAGTCTCAGGAATGGACTTAATTTTCTCATAGCCTTGCTGGGTTTCCTACGTCCCCAGGGACTTAGGACCCTAGGGACCAACTATACTGTTGGTGGGGAGCAAGAGAATGACATCTATCACTCCAGAAATGTAGTCCAAAAGGTTTGGAATTCTAGCCCTCCTCTCAAAGGTCCCTCGAAGAGTGGAAACATCTGAAATGTGACGCTAGATGCTGTCTTCTAGGTCCCACATACCCTCTAAGCTTACCAGCACCATTGTGAAGCAGCAGCCTCTGTGCTGACTGATGTGGGATCTCAGGGATGTCTGGCCACTACAAAAACTTCTTTTGGGGCATATCATGCCATCTCTTGACCGTGTGTTGAGCGTCTTTATTACTGGCACATTTTCTGTATTAGTCACTTCTCTCATCATACCTGACAGAACAACCTAAATGAAGAGGGGTTTCTTCTTGTTCACAATCTAATCATGGCCAGGAGGGCGTGGCTTGGTCAACAGCATCAGGAACCAGCATCGTGTGTCTTGGTTACATCTTGAAAGACCAGAGAGCAGAGAGTTTGGGATAGAACCAAAAATGGATATAACCTTCCAGGTCTGCCAAGAGTTACCCACTTCTCACTAGTTCCACAGCCTTCCAAGACATCATCAATCACAGAAGCCTATGGGGACATTTAACATTTAAAGCATGATAATGGGAATAGGCTTGTCTTTCTTCCTCCCTTCCTCCCTTCCCAAATCTTATTTCACAGCTGAGAGGCATTTACTTCCCAAGACGCCCTCCTCCAAGCCCCTCCCCCGCCACCTGGCCCATCCCATTCTGTCTGACTTTGCTTTACCTCCTTTTCAAAACAGTACACTGGCAGCTACTCCTGCAGCCTTTGAATTCATACTGGTATTTTCACAACTCTCCCGTGACTACGGACTAGGCCTTGAAAATGTCATTTCCCTTGGACCAGCATGTGTAGATTTTGAGAGTACAATCTTTTGAGAGTACAATCAAATCCTAGTTCAAAAGCAAAGGAGCCTGCTTAAGAACTCTGGGTGTTCCCTTGCTGGGCTACACTTCTCTGTTGATAACTTGCCTGATGAAGGGATCTTAGTAACCCAGGTGCAACTCTGCCTCCATGATACTTACCCAGGTCCCCATATCTTCTTTAGACTTCACTCCTTCACACAATGCAGGCAGGGTACATGCAGCTAGGCTTCCGAGTTTCCTTGGACATAAAGCCACACACACCGAAGAGCCCACATATAGTTTAACACTGCTATTGCCGGCCTTAGTAACTTCAATGAGAGGCCTTGTTGTTGTTTTACACTGGATACTGAGAGTTAGAGAGCCAGTGTTTGTCAAGGTGTCTATGCTGCAGCATGCCTGCTTGCCTATGTTGAGACATAGTGTCTACGGAGAAGAAGCCCACCTTTCCAGGACATAAGAGACATTTCTCAAGCCTCTTTATGTCTCGACTAGGACAGTTGAGACCAGAAAGGCAAGTCACCTGTGCAAGCTAGTGACAATAAAGCCAATGATAGCCCTCACACCTCCATGTTACCTGTGGATGGAGGCAAAGAAGGGCCACACATCATCCCTTTGCTCCTTCTCCCTCCCTGAGGTATTTATTGGCCAATAAACTTCCTAGTCTAGTCAGTGTTCTATACGTAGCCTCAATAACTATTTTAAAAAGCTAAAAGGGATGGTCTGGAGTGTTAGCTCAGTGGTTAAGATCACTTGTCCTAAAGGACCAGGGTTCGATTCCCAGAACCCATATAGAGCCTCATCATCTCCTTGGGTACCAGGGATGCATGTAGTGCTCAGACTTGCAGATAGACACACAGGCAAACCCCTCATACACAGAAAACAATAAAAATAAAACATTAAAAAGTTAAAAGGGAGCCCGCTCACTTGTCAGACACCTCCACGAAGCCCTGTAGACTCAGGTGTGACTCGGGTTGTTGTGTATTTTCAAGCTGCAACTTGAATTCACTGACTCATATGTGAGTGGTACCACACTGGTGTGTTTTACAGTGACTGGGCCTACAGTGGTTCCCATTGTCTGAGGGTAAGTTATAATTACAAAGAGCATAGCTGGCCTTCCCTGCAGGACAAGCATCCATCACAAATGTGATATAATTTAGGAGGCAGCCTGGGAAAGCATCTGCTGCATTAGACAGAGAATTCACATTGACCGGAATAGGCGGACCTGTGCCTGGGTGCCTGGGTGCCTGCTCAGCACTAATTAGCTTAGTCTTGGAGGAGGGCACTGAATCCATTTTACGTTGGCTCTTTCATCTGGAAAATAGAAGTAATACTATATACTAATAAGATACACATATACTGGGAGCATTGTAACAGTGAATGTGTCAAGTCAACAGCGGGAATATCCTTTTCCCCTAAAAACACCCTGGTTTTAACTTCCCGGATACCCCAGATTGTGTCCTTAGAGAGCTGCACACAGGATGAAATGTCTTGGGGTTCTGGTTCAGAATCACATCACTAAGGGACCTGGCTGTTCCCTGACACCAGCACCGGTTAGGAGTCACTGCTCTGACAGCAAGCTTGGGCCCAGAAGTGAACGCGATCCTCCTGCCTCCAGCACAAGGTTGCAAGTTGAATGAATGAAACACTGTTCTGGACACAGAGGTAGGAGGTGGAGGCATACCCACATGAGCCCACATGAGCCCAGATGAGCCCACATAAGCTGGGTTCCCCAGGTGGGAGGCTATGCCCAGGTGTCAGAGCAGAAGATGAAGAACACATGCTTAGACACAGTGCTTTCCTGCATCCCTTCACGTGCTTTAAACCAATGGTTCTCAAACTCTGGGTCGAGACCAAAGGGTGTTGAACAACCCTTTCACAGATAGCACCTAAACCCATTGGAAAGTGACGACAAAAATATTTTTTTGTTTGGGGTCACCACAGCATAAGGAACTGTATTAAAGGGTCACAGCATAGGAAGGTTGAGAACCACTGCTCCAAACTATACCTGGAAGCTATACCTGTTAGTGCCAACCTTTAATCCTATGTACTCAAGAGTCTGAGGCAGAAAAGTCACAGGTTCAAGGCCATCCTGGGCAACTTAGAAAGATCCTGTTTCAAAATAAAAGGAAAGGGAGGAACTGGAGATATAGTTTAGTGATAGAGTACTTACCTAGCATGAAAGAGGCCCTGGACTCCATCCCCACTACTGAAAACAAGAATAAAAACAAAAAATGTACTTGGTTCAGGTGTAAAGATATATAGCAGGAGGAATAAGTTTTTAAAGGACACACACACGCATATACATGTATATATGTATGTATGTATGTATGTTACTAGACAAATCAGGAGACAAGAAACACATTTTTTGGTGATAGACTCAAACATGAGAAATATATTTTCTTTTTACAATTATTTTTTGCGTGTGTTTTGCCTCCATGTATGTCTGTGCATAATGTGCAACCATGTGCATGCCTAGTGCCCAAGGAGACCAGAAGAGGGTGTCATGTTCCTTGGAACTGGTGCTACAGATATTTACAAGCATCCATGTAGATGCTGGGAATCGAACCTGGGTCCTATAGAAGAACAGTGCTCTTAACCATGGAATCATCTCTCCAGCCCTGATAAATACATTTTCAAAAAAGAAGTGGAAAGCCAAGCATGGTGCCACACACCTGTAACTCCAAGACTAGACAAGATGAGGCAGGTAGAGAGTTCAAGGTCATCATGACCTTACATAGCCAGTTCCAGGCCAGCTTGGGCTATATGCGGTCTTGTCTCAACAAAACAAAATAGAGTAACCAAAATGCAGAGAAGAAAATGGAAAGCAGAATCCTAAATTCTGAGAAAGCTAATTTCTATATATGTGTGTGATTTGAAAGGTTTTATTATTTTTTATTAATTAATTAATTTTTCTCCAGCCTGATCACAGTTTCCCCTCCCTAAGGCTTTTATTTTTAAGCATGTATTAATTGTACAAAGTAACGAGGGGGCTTCTGGCTTTACAGCACATCCACATTCAAAGATCTCAGTTGCCATGCCAACCCCAAATAGCTGGGCCTATGTGTTGAGTGCTGTATTTTAGGGTGAATGTTGTTGCTTGTAAAATGATGGTAGCACTACTGGGGGCGAGCTCAGTGGGAGAGCCTGCCCAGCAATACAATACAAGGCCCTGTAGTAGATCCCTCTTAACACAATCACACACAATCTCTCTCTCTCTCTCTCTCTCTCTCTCTCTCTCCCTCTCTCTCTTTCTCTCTCTCCCTCTTTCTCTCTCTCACACACACACACACATGCACACACTAAAACAAAAGCTACTCATTTAAAACTTCAAAAGTATTGAAGAAAATAATGTGTTTTAAAACTGTCACTGACTACTTTGTGCGTCTGGATGGTGACAGTGGTTGTATGATCTTGTGAGTTTACTAAGCATTGCTATATAAATGGTGAAATTTGGACTGTGTTTCGCTACAATCAAAAGTTTGTTTGGGCCAGCGAGACCGTTAGTGAGTAAATGAGCTTGCCAAGCTGACATCCATTCCCTGGGCACCATGGAAGGAGAGACCTGAGTCCCAAAGTTGTATTCTGATCTCCACACGGTACCATGGAGCACATACACATTCGTGTGTGTGCATACACATAAACAAATCAATGTAATTTTAAAAATTGATAATATAGACTATTTAAGGGGCCATGGTCATAGTTTTCTTTGACCAATGAGATACTACTTCAAGGTTTTTCTTTAAACATATTCTTTTGTGTTGTGCTGTGTGGCCCTGTTTAAGTGTGTGTGACTGAGTGTGTGAGTACTTGTGTGTGTGTGCACAGGTGTGTGGATGCTAAAGACAGAGACCCACACGTAGTGTCTTCTTCAGTTGCGCTCGACTTTATTTTGTAAGACAGGTTTCTCACCCTGGAACTCAAAGATTCAGCTAGACTGGCTGGCTTACAAACTCCGGGATCCTCCTGCCTCTGCTCCCTAGTGCTGGGATTGCAGGAACACCCATAGGTGCTGGGAGAATACACTCAGGTCCTTGTGCTTGTTTGTAAAGCAATAACTTTAAGGAGTGAACCTTTTCAGCAACCCTAAAGGTATTCTTGATACACATTTCTGGATGCTTTTATAAGAATTGCAAGGTTTCTTTTCAATCCTCTACCTCCCCCGGCCCACCCCAAAACATATAAGATGTTCCTGAGTGTCTTTGTTTTCAACTCAGAGCCCAGAAAGAAAAGTCTAACTGAGTCAAATGTTTTCAGGACATGGGAAAAACTAGTCTCTAAAATTGCTCTTTATTTTTCACAATATTTTGGGGTTCAGCTGCAGGAATGGGTGCCTAGTCAAGCAGGTGGCCAGACTGTGCAGTACTGTGCGGTCACAGGCGATATCCTTTTTCTCCAGTTGAGTCAATTAAATTTGTTTATGTTAGTATGCATTACCCATATACAACAATGGGCTTCATTATGAGATTTTTCATACATGCACACATAATATGTAATTTATTTTGATCATAAGTTACCATAAATATTTTCCTAACATTTAGTAATCATTTAAAACAACAGAGTACATTCTGAGGTGTTCACAGATGTAGCCAATGTACCTTGATCATATGAGGGGTGAATATCACTCCTTCGTTTCCCATTAAGTTAGTTTTTTTTTAAAAAGACACACTCAAATTCTTTAAACATGTTCACTGCCTAGAAAAACATTTCCAGAATTTTTCTGAAGGCAGTTTTGAAAGACTTCTTGTCTACTTGCTTTTACAAAAAAGCAACTAACTACTTTCCTTTAGAAACCCTGTTGTTGTTGTTGTTGTTGTTGTTGTTTGTGTGTTTGTTTTGAGGTGGTGGTTTTTGCTGGTCATGGAGAGGCTGGGCATACCAAACTTCATTAGACACCACCTGTAGAAACAGTGAGTGTGTGAGAATTCTGTAATATGTGTGGCTCACCCAGGGGCCTACCTCTCTGTGGCCACAGGCACCTCTTATAATTGTTTGGTTTTCATTACCTGCCTTTTTACAGACTCATAGAGAACTTTTCTCTTTACCCCATGCTCCATGCAGCACAGGTGGTCAGAGCCAAGAGCAGCAGGGTCCCTGCATGTTCAGAGGACAGAAAAAACTGTAGCTCTCTAGGCACCACGGGCTCCTAGTCACTGAAATCAGGAAGAGGAAGGATCATGGCAACTACTGTGGTCATGTCAAGTGACAAATCTTCCAAGAACATTTTGAAGTCAGGATAGCACAGGCTTTTGGTCAGCCCATCTGTCTCGACGTGGAGAATCCCCAGTCAATCTGCACCTGACATGGTAAATTGAACCAGGATTTTAAATAAGATAATGGATATTTGTAGAACTGTCCCTGTTCTTGGTTGTGCCAAATCCAACTTCTGTTTATAACCTGGCTCAGCAGTACAGGCATGCCATCTGCCAGCAGAAAATGTTTGCAGATGTCGGCAGGAAAATAGAGACAGGGCAGGGTGCTGGAAACATCTGTGATCGACTTCCCATGGTTAGTGGCTGTTAGCTGTGAGGTGTTGTGTTGGGTGTACACGGGCTCTTTGCTCCAGACTCTGCAGGGCCTTTCTGCCTAGGCCGTGGAATAATGGTGCTGCTCTTCTTCCAGCCTGCGCAGGCAACACCAACATGTCCCAGGCCTGCAGAGCCCGTGATGGTCCCTTCTACTATCAAACCAACACTACCCTGTCTCCTTCCCTCTCACTGACATCTGTCCCTTCCTCTTTTCTTTCTGCCCCTAGCTAAAGCCCAAGATGCCCTAAATACTCACGCTTCCTGCCAGCAAAATGTTTGACCTTAAAAGCCAATAACAGGACAGGGATGGGGTCATGGTGTCCCCAGTATGACTGCTGGGCAGGTAAGGGGGCTGGGGGTCGTCTCCAAGGATAGAGGGGAAGCTGGCCATAGAGGCCCATGGTAAAGGTAGTCATCTTCCCAGAAGAGGGCCCAAGTTGAAATAAATCACTGTGTCGTTCAGACAGGGCAAAGGTCATATACCTTGGAATCACAATTCATTTTGTGTGTCACCCTTACCAGTGACAAGATTATATGAGTTCCTCAACTTCTCGGACCAAATGTTCTAATCTCTATAAATGGGGAGCCACAATCGTATAAATACTCTTTACCCCATTGCTGACATAAAAATGGTTAAGAATGTTCTTGTCACTAAAGAAAGTGTGTTAGTAATAGGTGCCACTCCAGGTGAGGTTGTGACACATGCAATACCTGGTGCATGTTTCGTTCACAGCAAATGCCAAGGGTTACTTCTGTTCTGGTTCTTTCTCCAAGGCTCTTCACTGGCCTGGGGTGTCTTTCAGAACTGTCTTGCTGGGCCTGTGCTTCAGTCAAGGTTCTGGGCTATGGCCCAGGAAGGAAGAGGCGCCTTGTTCCTATAGGATAGTGTATATCCCAGCAGAAGACCTGAGCTGGGTGGGAAAGATCAGGGAGAAGGTTTGGTCAAAAGAAGCAAAGCAGTCGTCCTCTAAGCTAACCCTGGGACTGTTACCACATCTCCCTAGAACTTAATTCTCTCCCCTGGGGCAAGATGAGGCTGGCCCACATTATACCCAAGGTCTCTGTCACTTCTAAATTTCTATGACTTCATAGACAAGATGAGGAGCCTGGTTGTCAAAGCTAGACAGTCTGAAGCAGCACCGCACTCTTTCTGGGTCTCAGTGTTTGCATCTATAAAACGGGATGGGACAGCTCACTCAACCCTAGGAGGTTACTCTGGCTACTCTGCCCTGGAAGGAACTGTCAAAGTATCTTGCCAATTACATGACATTGTTCAGAAGGAAGCAACTGTGGGTGCTGAATTCGCAAACCTAAATATAACGCCAATGATGCCACAGGAAGGTCAAGCTGGAGGAGGTGGACATGGGGAAGTTGAGGCCAGACAAAGAGTATGGAGGAAGGAGGCTAGCCATCTGAGGGGAAAGAAGCTAGACATCAAGGGGAGAGCGAGGAAAGAGGCCTTTGGAGGATGTCTGTGGCAAATAACAGAACAATCAGTAGCATCTGTTTCAGAACGCTGGGTCAGGAGCCAGTGATGTCACATTTAAGACAAGTTATCCAAGAGGAAGATGTGTAGGACTTAGAGAAGCTTTGGCTTCTTTCGGTATCTTTACTCTGATTTTGCAGAGACCAGAGGAGTTGGGCAAGCCGTGAAGTGGGGAGAGATCCCTGTCCTGCCTTATAGAGGCCAGGATTTGTTTTCAGTTTAACTCTGGAACTCAGGCTTGGCTGGCTCCTTGAACTGTGGAATACATAAGGCACAAACAGCAAATCATGACATCACACTTTAAGGAGTAGTCTGGAAAAATAAGTAAATCAAGGTAAAAAAAATATTTTTTGAGCTAAATACAAAAAGAATCTGAAGAATTAAATATTGGAAATTTAAATGCAGGGCTGGGAGATGACTTGTAAGGGAAAACACGTGTGTGCAAGGGTAAGGACCAGAGTTCAAATCTCCAGAAACCATGTAAATAGCTAGTGGGCATCGAGACTCACCCGTGGTTCCAGACTTGGAAGGCAGCAACAGTATCCCCAGAGCAAGCTAATTTGCAAAAGCAGCCGTATTGATGAGTTCTGCATTTGAGGGACTCTCCTTAGTGAGAGAAGAGAGACGGAGGATGACTCCTTCCACATGCACCAGCACACATGTGCACATGAATCACACACATGCGTCCCAGAGGGGGTGGGGAGAGAAAAATAAATTTTAAATGAAGACAAGACAGTGTTGTTGTTAATGGTTTTGTGTCTCAGATTCCAAGACGGCACACTAAGCAAAGCTTTATGCCGGAGGGTTTTTTTTTTTTGTTTTTTTTTTTGTTTGTTTGTTTGGTTTTTTTTTTTGCTGTGACAGAACTAAAACCCATGGCCTGTGTTTCCTATGCTGTACCACGGAGCTGCCTCCCCGATCTGTTTTTCTGAGACATCGTCTCACTATATGTCCCAGACTGACTCAGAACTGTGGTCCTCCTGCCTCAGTCTCCCTGGGGTTGGGGTTAGTAACTGCAGTGCCAGGCTAGGTGGGCAGCAATGTCCGGTATGAAAGCTGTCAGCCTGAATTTCCAGGGGGAAGCTCACATCATTCCTGTGTCTTCAGTTTGTTCACCATTCTGGATGCAGGCTCAGCTGAGATGGTCTCACTGAGCTCCCGGCCACCAGTGTCCCCCACCCACACTGTCTCCATTCTCCCCACTTAATCTCGGCACACTCCAGGACCGGACCCTGAGCACTTCCTGATGTCTGGGACTACTAAGGCTGTGGCACCTGCCCTTCCCTTAGCTGGCGAGCCTCACTTTTGACAGCAAACCTCCCACAGCAGCCTTGTCCCTTGCTACTCCGAGCTTCCCACCAGGTCCCAAAGGTCCCAGATGATCCTACTTCTGAGCCTTTGTACTTCCTGTTCCTCTCCCGCGCCTGGCATTTCCCGGTCTGTTCACATGACGGGCGATGGTGACACAGAGAACTCAGAAGCTTCAAGCCTGAAGATCCAAGGACACCAGATTTCAAGCTCCATTTTCCTCCTTTCCAGTGGCTTCCTGGAAGTTTAGATTTTTCTAAATTAAATACATATTACAATTTAGTTAAGAAAATAACAAAGTGGGCTGCGGCTACAGCTCAGTCAGCAAAGCACAGGCCTGGCATGTGTGGGGCCCTGAGTCCAATCCCTGGCACTGAAAACTGGAAGTCCTTTTTAAGGACTCTGGAGTCAAAAGTATTAAGCCATGGAAACACTCAAAAGGGGTTGGAGGGGGCTGTTTCAAAACAAGGAAACCAAGGGCAGAAACATGGTTCAGCAGGTAAATTTACTTGCTATCAAGCCTGTTCCTGGGACCCAAAAGGTGGAAGGAAAGAAGGGACACGTCAAAAATCAAATAGACCTATAGATGTTCGTTAAAATAATTCTAATTTAAAATATAAGTTTAAATAGAAGCAGTTTTAAAGATACATTTGTAGTAAGAAGTAGTAAAGAGACTGGGTGTATTCTTTACACACACACACACACACACACACACACACACACACAGAGGATGAGGATAACAGAGAAAATATTACTCCAAATTAATCCTAGAAACAAGTAGCTGGAGACACCAGGCCACCCATTTGTATGAGCAGAGAGGTCCTAGAGGTGCCCGAGATGACAGGCTTCTACAGGAGATCAGGGTGAGCTCCAACAATGATCAGCCAAGATGAAAAGGTTGAGCTAGCGTCAGTGGAAACCAGGGAACTATACTGCAAGCTCATGAGGAAGTGGATAGCAAGTTGAAGTTTGCGACTCAGAAACTAGAGCACTGAGGGCCGTCAGAGCACACAGTGGAGGGCATTTTCCAGGTAGGAAGCGGGAGTGGCAGGCTTGGACCCAGATCAGCTCAGGAGGCTAAACTTACAGCTCCTGAAGCATGAAATGCAAGAACTGGATCCAAGACTGAGAGGCTGATGAAAAGGAAGAATATATTGGCTCTTTGCAGGGTTTGCTTTCCTTTGAGACTCTGCTAATCCAAAGACCAGCCCACAAAGGGATTTTCTCTGATCTGGTTGCTTTGCGTTTGGTCTTTTCTAGGAAGAGAAGTTGGGGAAACGCCAAGAGGATATGTCCCTTTTCACAGCCCAGTGAGGGCAGAGGGAGCTGAAAGAAAAACCAAGATACTTCGCATATTACACACACATACACACAAACACGCACAAACACACACAAACACACTCAAACACACATAAACACATGCACAAACACGTACACACAAACACGCACATGCAAACACACACATACACACCTTTAATTTTTTTGGCTAGGCTTTTGAAAATATGTTGTGGCAAGTACAACCATTTTCGCACCATCTTCTGTATTTAATAAAAGACAATGGAGCATGAATCTTGTCAAATGTGAGCTTTCTTGGACTCCTGCTTAGTGGCTGGCCATACCGCACTATGGCTGCTTTCCCCAAGATCCCCCACCTTGGTGCTCCATAAACCATCCTTCCAGAATTTGTCCCACCCTCGAATACTTAGGGATGTTCTGAAGATCACCTGTGACCCTCTCTGGTGTGTTCTCACAGACCAGATCTCCAGGGCTAGCTCTCCTGATAATGCTGTCTGAGGTTCTCAGCCTCAGCCACACACTGGAAACACTTGAGAACTGATTGACTCTGGGTTCTGAGGTCTGGAGTGAGGCCTAGGTAAAAAAAACAACAACAACAACAACAACAAACAAACAAACAAAAAAAACCTCTGGGTGATTCTACCCCCCCAGGCCTAATTAAGGCCACTTCTTTAGCGTAGCCTGTCTTCTGAGGAGAAGTTGTAATGAGATTGATTGCCCACATACTCATTGGGCAAGACAAGTTGGCATGGATAGTGATGTGTCTGTGGTCTGTGGGGTTGGCATTGCTTCTGTGCTACCTAGCAGGTGTGAACTATCTCTGCTGGTGTGCTTGTTGAGTGGAGGTAAAGGAAGAAGGCAGGCCATTGACAGCCACAGCTCTCCCTTTCTGCTTTCCTCCCATGATGAAGGTAGATGGGGTGGTGAGCTGCCGGCTGAAACAGAAGTCTGGGCACTTTGTTTGTTGGGTGATTGGGTATCATTTCACTCCAGTTAGAATAGCCACTATCAAATGACATAGAATTACAAGGGTGTGGAGGAACGGTAGCTCTTACACACGCATGGTGGGAATATACTTTAGTGGTTAGTGTTACAGAAAGCAATAGGGACATCCCCCCAAAACTTAAAAAATAGAACTACCACATGATGATCCCACTACTTGATGTGTAGAAGGAAATGGAGTCAGTTTATAGAGGGTGTCCAGTTTATAGAGAGGGCTATATTCCCATGTTGACTGCAGCACCAGCCACAGGAGCAAAGAAATGAAAACAGCCAGTGAATAGAAAACAAAACGTGATACACATAAATGGTGAGATATTACTCAGCCGTTAAAAACATGATGGGATGGATAAGGAGCTGGGGAAAGAGGGATGGGGAAAGATTGATTGATAAAATAAATTGCAGGGTTTTTTATTGAAAATAGATTTTTTTTCTCATACAATATATTCTAATTATAGTCTCCCCACACACAACTCCTCCCAGATCCTCTCCACCCACCCAAATCCACACCTTTTGTTACCTGGGGAACCAGGTTCCAGCAGCACAGGTGTCAAAGGGAAATCCACGAGTGTCCTGTGACTTTTTTATCTGACGGGGTAAGGGAAAAGACACTCACACATTCTTTTGATGATGTCCTTCCTTTATTCTTCTACTGTATCCTCTTCTCTACAGCTTATAATACCCCAACAAAGTCTTCCAGGCAATCTAGGAATTACACTAGGGTTGCATCTTATTTTTCAAAAGAATGATTATAATGAATACAGGTAAAACATATTTTCATCTCCCTTACATGATTAAAACAAAGTCATCCCAAGAACCCACATACATTTGCATCCGAGTAGCCTGTTACAGATTAACAGAGTGTGAGCAGGTAGGGGTACTTTTCTCTGCAGTCTTTTACTGGCCAGCTGCATATTGAAGTTACAAAGGAAGAATCACTCACTTTATTACTTATCTTGAGAGGTGATCTTATAAAGAATCTTAAAGGGACCACAAACCTAGACTTTCATACATGAAAAACAATCAGTCAGCTCTACTTTAAATCTTTAGGGTATATACCCACTCATCAATAGTTTCTTATATCAGGAGATTGAGGGCAGAAATGGGTACAAGGAATTAATCATTGCCTTTGAGCATCAATTAATCCAAGCAAGAAAGGCATATCAGCTAATGATAATTAGGCTGCTTTGTTCTTATTCCCTGACCTGAAAGGGTTCCTCACTCAACTGTGTGCCTTTCTAAAACTTTAGATTGTCTTCTTGGTTTTTTTTTCACCTCAAAGCTATTTAACAAAACATTTTAATCTAACTTCAAGTTATTTTCAGAGCTTTGTTTCAGTTATGATGAACTCCAAAACCTGTAAACACATCTTCCAACATTAAGTTTGAAAGAATTTAAGCTAGCTGGGTTACTAGGACTCAGTTTCCCCTAATCATTAACCTATGCCACAGTCTATGTGACTCCTCAATAGAAAGTCATATGTTCTAGCTGTGTGACACTTCCTTGTTTTTATTTTTAATCATCAACACTCTACTTGAACTAACATTATTATTATCAATTAGACAGTAGAGTTTAGGAAGAAATCATCTTCATAATGATCCACAGGTAAGAATGCCCAGTAAAACAGGATGTTCCATGGGATAAACACTCTACCGCACATTCACACCATACCAGATCCCAGAGAAAGATGACAGCGCACACAGGTGAAGGCACAGCAGAAGCAAGAGACACTCTGGAGACTGAGATCGCAGGGTCTTGATGAGCAGAGATTCACCCATCAGGGATTGGCCTCCTAGGGGGCTGTCCCCCTGAAGTCTACTGCCATCTGCTGCTCTCTGACATGGCCAGCTGCACATACCCTTCCCTCTCTCTTGCGGGAAACAGGCATCTAAGAAAAAGGAAGAAGAAATAAAATAAAAATCAAGATAGGCAAAACAAGCGAATAGAAAAAAAGAAAGAACCAAAGAAAAAGCAGAAGAAACATACACAGACAGAATGTCGCATGCATTTGCACACACAGAAATCCCATAAAACACAAAATCAGAAACTGTAATAAATAAGAAAAGATCTTTAAGGTAAAAAAATGCACAGACAAATTTTATGTTGGCCATCTACTGCTGGGTGTGGGGTTAACCCTGTGGTGTGGTTAATTACAGTTTGATAGTGCCAGTAAGTTCTGATATTCTAGAAGAAAGGAAATTCTGTTTCTTGCCTAGTGAAATGACAGCTGTTTGATATCTGTAACATTCGTCCTAATGTGAGCCCTGCACAATGTGTATGTGTTGAAATGCTACATGGACCCCATAAATATGTTCAACCTTATGTGTCAATTGAAATAAAAATACAACTGATTCAAAAATTGAACATGTTTATAGGCCACCATCTATATACATAGATATATTAAGAGTAAATATAAGGTCACAGTTGGCCTCAGTTTTATAAACTAGATGCTTCTATGCATTAGCTATGAAAGCCTCAATGGAATGTTACTTGCAGAGATTGGGATTAAGAGGGGCCATGCTTAGTATTGTTCCCATAGGACCTTCCACAGCATCATTTATACAGACAACATGTACTACACAGATCTGCTATTACAGAACTGCACAGATGCTTCTTTCCTGCTCCCCCTTTTCCAGCCTTCAAGCCTATAGATGCCACTGATCTTTTACCATCTCCACAACTTTCCCTTTCCTACAATGTTATGTGCACAGCTAGAATCAGATAGCACACAAACTTTCTTCATTGGCCTTTATTCACTTGTTGTATGTTTTAATTTAAAATAATCAGAGGTCACACTCCATCACGAAGTCAGGGCAGGAACTCAAGGCAGGAACCCAGAAGCAGGAACTAAATCAGAAGTCATGGGGGATTCCTTCTTAGTGGCTTGCTCCTCATGGCTTGCTTAGCCTGCTTTCTTATAGCACCCAGGACTATCTACCACAGTGATTTGGGCCCTCCCACATCAATTATCAATCCAGAAAATACCCCCCACAGGCCAATGTGGTGGGGACATTTTCTGAGGTTCTCTCTTCCCAGATGACTCTAGCTTGCTTCATATTGTCATAAAGCCATTTGGCTCACTAGGCAAACACTCTGCTGTTGAGTTACATTCCCGCACCTGGAATTCTTTATCCAGTGATAGGTATGAAACATTGTATATCCAAAGCCCTACTACCAAGTGGCATCCTCAGCTTCAACCATTCAAGTTACAGTGCCCATCATCAGTATTTCTGCCAGTGACCTCTAGAATACCTACTAGGAATGACGAAGCTACCTTGGGGGTGGATTATACTCCAAATAGGACCAGTGCCTTTTGTTAATGAAGGTAAAATTGTATTGCAAAAATCAGCCTCAATGTTAATATTTTGTTTGTGATTTTTTTTATAGACAGCTTCAAAAGATGGTCCATGATATTAAGAACAATGAAGGTGGAATAATGGACAAAATAAAAAAGTAAGTTGGTCTCTATTATTTATATGAAAGAAGTCAGTCTGCGCTGAGGGAAGAACAGAGCTCTCTGTCATTGAGTGAGGACCATGCCGCTTCTCACCTTTTTACCAGGGCCAGGAAGCCATGGTGGTTAGGTCCACATCCTGGAAACAGGAAAATGAGTGAACTAGGACTCGGGGATCTGTAATTTCCCAACTCTGTGAAAAGGTGCGCTGGGCCAGCCCAAGGCACCTAGCAGGAAAACTACTTGGACAACCACTGAGCTGAGACACAAGGATGATCCTGGAGAATCCAGCAAGAACTCAAGGAGATGCAACCTGGCTTCTCTTGTTCAGCCTTGTCCAGGTGCTGCCAAGGCAAGCATGCCTTGCTTTTCTGTGATGTCAGATAGCTGGTCTACATTCTGATTTCTGCTTTTTTAATTGTTACCTTAAAATCACGTTTCATGAACTCTGGAAGAAGCGAAGCCAGAATCCTGGGTTTTCATGTGCACCAAAACCCCTTACATTAAATAAAAAAGACAACAGAAGTTAGGCTGGGTGCCCTGGCACACGACTGAAATATCAACTGTTGGAGAATTTAAATCAGTCTTAAAGAGCTTGCAGGGCCCTAGCATGCGTAAGACCCTGGATTCTATCTCCAAATACACACACACACACACACACACCACCCCCACCCCCATAGAAATTGTACATGCTTCTTACATTTACCACTTAAAATCTAAGTCAAGATGAAAAGAGAAATAGCATTTTGTTTTGCCTTTTGAGATAGAGTTTCACTGTGTAGCCCTGGGTGACTTTGACGTGGTATATAAACACAGCTGGCCTTGAGTTCACAGAGAGCTACCTGGTTTTGCCTCCTTAGTGAGTACTAGGATTAAAGGCATGCGCTGTCACTATATGCTTTGTGTTTAGTCTTTAAATTTACTTTTTTATTAATGTAATACAGATTCACCATGGAAAAAATAGTCAAAGAATTTGAAACTTACCAGGAAGCCTCACTTCCTTATATCCTCCCTCTAACCCATTCTCCCAGAACAGGCATCGTCCTGGGTGAGTCACCATGCATGCATGCCTGTGTTTGCTTTCACAGGCATGTGTACTCCAGTACTACACGTGCCCACACACACACACAGATATTTTCGTCTTGAGTAGCACCATGCTTCATATACCATTTTCCCTGCTTGTGGTATTGGTTTTACCACAGACCTCTTTATTAGTATGTAAAAATAAACCGTATTTTTTGGGAAGGGTTGGCTAGTAGTCTATTGTAACAACAATGTAATTACAGAAACTGACTATATACTAGTGGGTGTTTTAAAGGGGAGGGTGTTAGTTCTAACTGGTAATGTTTCTTTGGAGTGATGGCTTCATATCAATCAAAATTCTCCAGCTATTCCTTTCTATGTAGTTGTCACTCCAGTGAGGCTGCCTTCAGACTTCACGCGCTCCATTAATCTAAATTCCAGAAGTAAGATTTCTAAGTGGAAGTTAAAGTTTTATCACCATTATCAAATTATTCTCCTCCAATTTTGTGCCAACAGCAGCATGGGGCAGTTCGTTTCCCCATGTCTATAGAATAGCGTATTCATTCTTGTTCATTTTGGGTGGGGTTTCTAGAATCCTATGCACACACGGGGATTGGCAGGTTGTGACCATGGTCCTCCGTGAGGGGAGGGGTCCTCTCGTAGAGGAGGACAGTCTATTTTCAAGCTCTGTCCAGGGGCTGGCAGAAGTGTGAGCTCATTTCTGTTTATCCTTCCTGCTAGTCGCTGTCAGAGTTGCTAGGATTTGTGCGTTGCCCCAGATTTGCCAGATTTGCAACTTCATTGTTCTCGATGGCATGAGGTTTATCTCCCATGTTCAGTCATATGCCAGCAGCTACGGAGCAGAGATGTTCCTGACAGTTTCTATTTCAGACATTCTGCCTGCTGTCCCCAGAGCACTTTTCCTTGTGTGTGTGTTACATGCACACATGCACATGCACACAGAAGCCAGACCAGGATGTTGGGTGTCCGCCTGTATTACTCTCCATGTTATTGCCTTGACAAGGTGTGTCAATGAACTGAAAACTCACTGACCGCTTCTGCGAAGCTGGCTGACCAGAGAGCGCTCAAGATGTGCCTATCTCTCTGTTCCCGAATGCTGTGGTTGGAGAGGTGCACAAACATGCTGGCTTCTCATGTGGGTGACAGATTCGAATTCAGTTTCTCACGTTTACCTGCCCCACTCCCAGCACCTTTCTGGCCCCAGAGTGTTTGTCTTGACAAGCCATGCTTCTTAGTCTGGAAAGTAACAGCTTCTCCCTGAGAGGAGGAAGCATGGTCGAGCACGCTGGGTTCTCTACCACAAAGACTGGATGGAGTTCTCATGGGCCATGGGCCGCATGTGGAGAGGCCTGTGAAGTACTGTGTGTAGTTGGTGTGTAGTTGACAGCTACTTATTACTTTGAAAATTCACCTTTTATTCCTGGCTTGTGGTCAGTGCCTCTCTCTCTCTCTCTTTCTCTCTCTCTCTGCCTCTCTCTGTCTCTGTCTCTGTCTCTCTCTCTCTGTATTGCATGTACACATCTTTGTGGGTGAGCACACATGTGCATGTAGGTACATGTGCATGTCTGTGTGCATATTTGTGGAGACCGGACTCCCACATCCCTCTACTGTGCTCCACCTTGGCTTTCTGAGCCTGGATCTCTCACTGCACTGCAGCTCGCCAGTTCAGCTGGACTGGCTGCCAGCAAACTCCCCGGATCCTCCTGTGTCCGGCCCCCAGTACTGGATTTATAGACAGGCCCCGCCATGCCCAGCTGTTATGCGGGTGGGTCTGGGGACCCAAACTCGGGTCCTCACATTTGAGCAGCAAGCACTTACTGACTACTCTCCCCTGCCACAGAGCCACCCTGGAGTTTGTCCTCTATTCTGAGATGAGTTGAGC
Organism: Ondatra zibethicus; assembly: GCA_004026605.1. Lineage (NCBI taxonomy): Eukaryota > Metazoa > Chordata > Mammalia > Rodentia > Cricetidae > Ondatra > Ondatra zibethicus. The sequence continues at coordinate 590 of PVIU01027008.1, read as the reverse complement.
TGTTAAAATGTTTCCTCTCGTGACTAGAAGAGGACAGTGGGTAGGAGTTGGTCTGAGTGTCTTGAAATGCTGTCCCTGGACACCAGGCCCCCTTTTGTTCTGTTGCTCTTCCATGCAGTCCCTTTGACAATCTCTTTCTAGACTTCATCATGAGTTTATTTTGATAAGAATTGTTAGCTTATGATGAGAAAGGGATGTAACAATAGATGGGAGAGCTTATGATGGAAAAGGTAGAATTTCTATACAAAACCAAATATTGTTATTTTGTTATTATTATATATATTGTTGTTATTGTTATATATCTCTACAATTTTGGTTTGTAAGGGGTTTTGTATATTTGTAAAATAAAATATAAATTTCTATGTTGGTTTTAAAATAAATAAATATATATAGTTATTATCATATATACTGATTCTATAAAAGGAAATAATATTTTAGTTATTAAAGGCTACTGGATATAAGTTTTATCTATGTGTATTTAAAGTTCATTAAGGATATTACTCTTAAGTAAAATAGGTAATTATTATTAATTAGTAATTTACTTTAAACCTTCCATCTTGAGATGATGTTTACCTAATTGTTGTTTTTTT
>PVIU01027007.1:0-21103 GCA_004026605.1 Ondatra zibethicus | reverse complement strand
AGAGGGACCTGCCTCCCCTGGGGCACTGGGGAGGATTAAACACTAGGGAACACTGGTCAATACTACTAAGTTTGTTCACCAGGAATAAAATTGTTACCTATGTGTCGAGCTTTTTCTAAATGTTTGGCATGGTATTGGATATTAAATGCTTTCTTCAAGTAGCTTAAGTTGCCAAGAACAGCAGAAATTTGAGAGAAACTTCACTTGGTCATGCAGGCTTGATTGGGTTCTTGACTAGAAACCTGCCTGGACCACCCTCCTGTCAGCCTGGCTGCTGTAGACACAGTCACTCTGAGGACAGAGCAGCTTCTGCAGAGACCTCCACAATACCAGCTGAAGACATGATTTAGTCACAGCATCTCCAGAGCCTGCACTAGTCTGGGAAAGAAATACCTCAGCTAGACAAGCTTCTGTGTCCACTCAATGCCGCTGAAACTGTTTTCACATTTTAGGGTGAGAAAAACACTACCACTTCATTCGATGTCCCACAAAAGGCATGGGACTGCTAAAAACAGAGTTCTTTATTTAAAATCTTTGCCATACTCCTCCTTCCCATACAACCAGGCTGTGTTGCTTACTTTTCAAGTCAGGTAGGAGACACTTCCTGTGCTGTCCCTGGTGGTTCAAGGCAAGTGTAAGTGTCCAGTATTGAGGGAAAATTTCCCCAGTGGAAGTGTTGCGGCTCTGAGGGGAAATCTATCCTGGCTGTGAGGAGCCACAGGGTCACACTGCACAACAAACCTCACACAAGAGATTTATTGGGAAAGACACAGATGGTGGCTTCCTGTGCTCCTGAGCAGGAGGCAGGTTTTATAAAGGGTTTCTTAGGGCAGAGTTTTGCAGGGTGGAGATTTCCACAGTGGGAATTGGTAGGATTCCAAGTTCTGGGATTGGTGGTTTCGGTAGCTTTTCAAACCCGGAACTGGGGTTGGACCTTTTACCCTACAACAAGACCCAACAAATGCCAACAGTACTTACTTCTCTTCAGGAATATTTGAGTGCTCATGTGTCACCTGGTCTTCTTTGCATTCTTCTAAACTTGTTTAGGTCAAACCTTCATGAGAGAAATCCAGACTTGCTGATAAGCTTCTTTGCTAGGCTCATGTGTGGTTAGACAGAGGATGGTACATTTTCATTTCTGTGGCTGTGATAAAATGCACTAACATAGGAACCTCTGCGGATAAGATGTTTATTTGGCTTACAATTCCAGGTCACACGCCACAGATTTATTGGTTTTGTTGTGTTGTTTTTTTTATTTTTAGAAATAAAGGCAGAACTTTAATAATCTATTCACATTGCACCCAGAGTCAAAATAAAGAGAATTAAAGTGGTGTTCCTTGCTTACAGCTAACTTTCTCTACTTTGATACAGCTGGAAGATCCCAGACTTGGAAGTGATACTCTAATGGTTATGGTGTTGTTCAGACATTCACCAGTCTGACCATTAGCACATTTTAACAAAGAAGAATCTTTTCTTCATATACTGGCTCCAGCTCTATACTCAAATGTTGCTCCCAGCCCCATAAGTTAGGGGTTTATAAAGGCAAAGAACAAAGTTCATTTATTTACAGGAGATCAGAAAGTCATCTTGAGGAGAACAAGCTTTTGTTTATGGAGCAAAATCAACAGTTAACCTCATGATGTGATATTTTCTTTATGATCTAACAAATAATGCAGGCCCGAAGATCAGAGTGATCAAGTGGGCTAGCCACACTAGTGGGCTATAGGGGCCAGGCAGTGGTGGCTCACACATATCCCAGCACTCCGGAGACAGAGGCAGATGGATCTCTGTGAGTTCAAGGGCACTTTGCTCTACACAAAGATTGAATCAGTCTGAAAGAGAAACAGAGTTCATACTCTTGGGCCCAGCACTTGGTTTCACATGACTTTAATCCCAGCACCAGGGAGGTGGAGACAGGAGTGATGTGGATGGGCAGAGAGAGGAATATAAGGTGGGAGGAGACAGGAACTCAGGGCTTTCAGTCTGAACATTCAGTTTGCCGATTCCTTAGAGACAGAATCTTTCCCCATTCGGTGTGAGGATTTGATAGAGGTCGAAAGTCTCTTTTGTGACTGGCTCCTGCATCCCTGTTCTTTCTGCATTTACCTCAATATCTGACTCTGGGTTATTTTTTATTGATATTTATTGAGCTCTACATTTTTCTCTGCTCCCCTCCCTACCTCTCCCCTCCTCCCTTCAGCCCTCCCTCAAGGTCCCCATGCTCCCAATTTACTCAGGAGATCTTGTCTTTTTCTACTTTCTACTTCCTATGTAGATTATATCTATGTAAGTCTTTCTTAGTGTCTGCATTGTTGTCTAAGTTCTCTGGGATTGTGGTTTGTAGGCTGGCTTTCTTTGCTTTATGTTTAAAAATCACCTATGAGTGACTACATGTGATAATTGTTTTTCTGTGTCTGGGTTACCTCACTCAAAATAATGTTTTCTAGGTCCATCCATTTTCCTGCAACATTCAAGATGTCATTTTTTTCTGCTGTGTAGTACTCCATTGTGTAAATGTACCACATTTTTTTATCCATTCTTCAACTGAGAGGCATTTAGGTTGTTTCCAGGTTCTGGCTATGACAAACAAAGCTGCTATGAACATAGTTGAGCATATGTCCTTGTGGCACGATTGAGCATCCTTTGGATATATACCCAAAAGTGGTATTACTGGGTCTTGAGGAAGGCTGTTTCCTAATTTTCTGAGAAATCGCCCATACTGACATCCAAAGGGGTTGTACCAGCTTGCATTCCCACCAGCAATGCAGACGTGTTCCCTTTTCCCCACAACCTCTCCAGCATAAGTTGTCATCAGTGTTTTTGATCTTGGCCATTCTTACAGGTGTAAGATGGAATCTCAGAGTTGTTTTGATTTGCATTTCTCTGATGACTAAGGATGTTGAACATTTCCTTAAGTGTCTTTCAGCCATTTTAAATTCCTCTGTTGAGAGTTCTCTGTTTAGGTCTGTACTCCATTTTTTTTGGATCATGTGATCTTTTGGTGTCCAATTTCTTGAGTTCTTTGTATATTTTGGAGATCAGACCTCTGTCTGATGTGGGGTTAGTGAAGATCTTTTCCCATTCTGTAGGCTGGCATTTTATCTTGTTGACCGTGTCCTTTGCTTTACAGAAGCTTTTCAGTTTCAGGAGGTCCCATTTATTAATTGTTTCTCTCAGTGTCTGTGTTGCTGGGGTTATATTTAGGAAGTGGTTCCCTGTGCCAATGCGTTCAAGTGTACTTCCCACTTTCTCTTCTATAAGGTTTAGTGTGGCTGGCTTTATGTTGATGTCTTTGATCCTTTTGGACTTGAGTTTTGTGCATGGTGATAGATATGGGTCTATTTTCATTTTTCTACATGTTGATATCCTATGCTAGCACCACTTGTTAAATATGCTTTCTTTTTTCTATTTGATATTTTTTGCTTCTTTATCAAAGATCAGGTGTTCAAAGATGTGTGGATTGTTATCCGGGTCTTCTATTTGGTTCCATTTATCCTCCTGTCTGTTCTTATGTCAATACCATTCTGTTTTCAGTACTGTAGCTCTGTAGTAGAGTTTGAAGTCAGGGATTGTGATGCCTCCAGAAGTTCTTTTATTGCACAGGATTGTTTTGACTCTCCTGGGTGTTTTGCTTTTCCAAATGAAGTTGAGTACTGTTCTTTCGAGATCTTTGAAGAATTTTGCTGGGCATTGCATTGAATCCGTAGATTGCTTTCGGTAAGACTGCCATTTTTACTATATTAATTTTGCCTACCCAAGAGCATGGGAGATCTTTCCACTTTCTGGTGTCTTCTTCAATTTCTTTCTTCGAAGATTTAAAGTTCTTGTCATACAAGTCTTCCACTTGTTTGGTTAGAGTTACTCTGAGATATTTTATGTTATTTGTGGCTATTGTGGAGGGTGTTGATTCTTTGATTTCTTCCCTAGCCCTTTTATCATCTGTGTACAGGAGGGCTACTGATTTTTTTGAGTTAATCTTGTATCCTGCTACATTGCTGAAAGTGTTTATGAGTTGTAGAAGTTCCTTGGTAGAATTTTTGGGATCACTTATGTAAACTATCATATTATCAGCAAACAGTGAGAGTTTGACTTCTTGTCCAATTTGAATCCCCTTGATCTCCCTTTGGTGTCTTATTGCTCTAGTTAGGATCTCAAGAACTATATTGAATAGTTATGGAGAGAGTGGACAACCTTGTCTTATTCCTGATTTCAGTGGAATTGCTGAGAGTGTCTCTCCATTTAGTTCGATGTTGGCTGTTGGCTTGCTGTATATTGCCTTAATTATGTTTAGGTATGTTCCTTGTATCCCTGTTCTCTCCAAGACCTTTCTCATGAATGGATGTCGTATTTTGTCAAATGCTTTTTTGGCATCTAATGAGATGATCATGTGGTTTTTATTTTTCAGCTTGTTTATGTGGTGGATTACGTTGATAGATTTCCGTATGTTGGACCATCCCTCCATCTGTGGGATGAAGCCGACTTGGTCATGGTGATGATGGTTCTGATGTGTTCTTGGATTCTATTTGCCAGTATTTTATTTAGTATTTTTGCATCAATGTTCATGAGTGAGATTGGTCTGTAATTCTCTTTCTTAGTATTGTCTTTCTGTGGTTTGGGTATCAGGGTAATTGTAGCCTCATAAAAAGAGTTTGGCAATGTTCCCTCTGTTTCTATTGTGTGGAATAATTTGAGGAGTATTGGTATTAGTTCTCCTTTGAAAGTCTTGTAGAATTCTGAGCTGAAACCATCTGGTCCTGGGCTTTTTTCATTTGGGAGGATTTTGATGACTGTTTCTATTTCTTCAGCAGTTATAGGTCTGTTTAATTTTCTTATCTGGTCTTGATTTAATTTTGGTAAGTGATATTTATACAAAAAGTTGTCCATTTCCTTTAAGTTTTCCAATTTTGTGGAGTACAGGTTTTCAAAATATGACCTGATGATCCTCTGTATTTCCTCTGTGTCTGTTGTTATGTCTCCCTTTTCATTTCTGCTTTTGTTAATTTGGATATTCTCTCTCTGCCTTTTGGTTAGTTTGGATAAAGGTTTGTCTATTTTGTTGATTTTCTCGAAGAACCAACTCTTTGTCTCATTGATTCTTTGTATTGTTTTCTTTGTTTCTATTTTGATTTCAGCTCTCAATTTGATTATTTCCTGCCATCTAGTTCTCTTAGGTGAGTTTGCTTCTTTTTGTTCTAAAGTTTTCAAATGTTCTGTTAATTCACTAGTGTGGGATTTTTACAGCTTCTTTATGTAGGCATTTAGTGCTATGAACTTGCCTCTTAACACTGCTTTCATTGTGTCCCATAAATTTGGGTATGTTGTGTGGTCATTTTCGTTGAATTTTAGGAAGTCTTTAATTTCCCTCTTTATTTCTTCCTCGGTCCATTGATGATTCAGGTGGGCACTGTTTAATTTCCATGTGTTTGTGGGTTTTCTGGAATTAGTATTTTTGCTGACTTCTAGTTTTAAAGCATGGTGATCTGATAAGGTACATTGGGTTATTCCAATTTTTTTTGTATTTGTTGAAGTTTGTTTTGTTACCTAGTATGTGGTCAATTTTTGAGAAGGTTCCATGAGGTGCTGAGAAGAAGGTATATTCTTTTCTGTTTGGATGGAATATTCTATAGATGTCTGTTAAGTCCATTTGAGTCCTAACATATGGTAGTTCTCTTATTTCTCTGTTCATTTTTTGTCTGACTGACCTGTCCAGTGGTGAGAGGGGAGTGTTGAAGTCTCCCAGTATTAGTGTGTGGGGCTTAATATATGATTTATGCTTTAGGAATGCTTCTTTGACATATGAGGGTGCCCTTGTATTTGGGGCAAGGTGTTCAGTATTGAAATTTCCTCTTAATGGATTTTCCCTGTGACTAATATGAAATGTCCTTCTTTGTCTCTTTTGACTGAATTTAGCTTGAAGTCTATTTTGTTAGATATTAGGATAGCTACATCAGCTTGTTTCTTAGGTCCATTTGATTGGTATATTTTTCCCAACCCTTTCCTCTGAGATGATGTCTGTTTTGAGGTTGAGATGCGTTTCTTGTATGCAGAAGAGGGATGGATTCTGTTTTCGTATCCAATCTGTTAGCTTGTGCCTTTTTATAGGTGAGTTGAGTCCACTTACATTAAGGGATATTAATGACCAGTCGTTGCTATCTCCTGTTAATTTAGTTTTTATCGTTGGTGATGTTAATTTGTGTATCTGTTTTCTTCTTTGGGATTTGCTGTAATGAGATCGTCAATTGTGTTTTTGTTGGTGTAGCTATCTTCTTTGGGTTTGAATTTTCCTTCTAGTATTTTGTGAAGGTCTGCGTTTGTGGCTAGGTATTGGTGAAATCTAGATTTGTGATGGAATATCTTGTTTTGTCCTTCTATGGTGATCGACAGTTTTGCTGGGTATAGTAGTCTGGGCTGGCATCTGTGGTCTCTTAATGTCTGCATAATGCTTGACCATGACCTTCTGGCTTTCATTGTCTCCACTGAGAAGTCAGGTGTAATTCTGATAGGTCTACCTTTTTATGTTACTTGGCCTTTTTCCTTTGCAGCTCTTAATATTCTTTCTTTACTCTGTATGTTTAGGGTTTTGATTATTATGTGGCGAGAGGACTTTTTTTGGATCCAATCTATTTGGTGTTCTGTAAGCTCCTTGTATCTTCATAGGCATATCTTTCTTTAGGTAGGGAAAGTTTTCTTCTATGATTTTGTTAAATACATTTTCTGTGCCTTTGAGTTGAACTTCTCCTTCTTCTATACCTATTATTCTAAGATTTGGCCTTTTTATGGTGTCCCATATTTCATGGATGTTTTGGATTAAGCTTTTGTTAGATTTAATGTTTTCTTTAACTGATGAGTCTATTTCCTCTATTGTATCTTCAGCGCTTGAGACTATCTCTTCCATTTCTTGTATTCTGTTGTTCATGCTTGCATTTGTGGTTCCTGATCTTTTTCTCATGATTTCTGTTTCTATAATTCCTTCGGATTGTGTTTTCTTTATTTTTTTCTATCTCAGTTTTCAAGTCTTGAATAGTTTCTTTTATATGTTTGATTTCTTTTTCTTGGTTTTCTTTAAGTGATTTGCTGATATCTTCCAATTTTTTGTTTGTATTTTCCTCCATTTCTTTAAGGTAATTTCTCATTTCATCTTTAAGAATTTCTAACATTCTCTTGAGGTTATTTTTAGATCATTTTCTTCTGGTTCATCCATATTTGGTTGTTCAGGTCTTGCTTTTGAAGGGTCTTTAGGTTTTACTGCTATTTTGTTGCTCTTTGTGGTGTAGCATGTGATCTTACCTTTTCTACTCATCTTTTCCTCTAATAGGTGTGGTTGGGGCTGTCTGAGATTCTGTTGAATAATCTTCTAGGTGCCAGTGAATCCAAAGCTCAGATGGTTGTTCCTCATGGACAGTCAGTGTCACAGTTCTAGTTACCCCATTGGTTATTCCTGTTCCTGGAGGTAGCTCAGTGCTTCTGTGCTTTGTTCTGGTCCCTTGGAGTTTGCTGTCTCAGGTCTATTTTAGCCTAGTCTGCTGGCTTTGATCTGTTTCTGTAAATCTTGGTCTGGATCTCCTCCTGCAGAAGTCCCTGGCTTGGGGTTGGACCTGTTCTGGTGGAGATCACTAACTCTGGATCTGTTCGCTGGCTCAGTCCTGATCTGCCTGTGTCCTGGGACTGAGTTTGCTCCTGGCTTCTGCTCCTGGTGGAGCTTGTTCTCTCTCTGTCTTAGGTAGCTGGTTCAGTCCCACTCTGGTTCCAGTGAAGATAGCAGACAATGAGTCAGGTCGTTGGCTCAATCCTGGTCTGCCAGTGTCCCAGAACTGGGTCGGCTCCTAGGGCTGGATTTGCTTCTGGTTTCTGCTCCAGGTGGAGCTTGTTTCCTCAGGCTCTCTCTGTCCTAGGAGTCTCATTTAGTTCCACTCCTGTGGAATTTGTTGTCCAATGTGGAGTTCCTTGCCTTAGGGCAACTTTGGCTTAGGTTACCAGTTTTGACCTGGAACTGTAAATCCTAGTCTGGATTCCCTCCTGCAGAAGTCCCTGGGTTGGAGTTGGCCCTCAAAAGGTTTCTGGTTCTAGTCTCCTGCCTCAAAGGTCCCAGGCTTGGGTATGCCCGAACCGGCAGAGGACCTGCTTACTTCCTCAGAAGTCTCAGACTCCTGCTCAGACCCCAAGGGTTTCCAGGTTCTTGCCTATTCCCCTTGATGTCCCAGACCAATGCCCGAAGCCACAGAGGACCTGGCTCAGGTCTACTCTCTCTGAGGTCCCAGACTGGTGCCTGGCCATGCCAAGATCTCTGGTTGACTCTCAGGGTCAGGATCCAAACCAGAGGAAGAATCTAAGGTGGAGGAAGAATCTAAACCTGAGGAAGATTCTCAGTCGGAGGAAGAATCTGAGCCGGAGGAAGAATCTGAGCCGGAGAGAATCTGTGCTTGAGGAAGAATCTCAGGAAAAGAAGTGGTCAGGACAAGATTTGCAGAGGGCCAAGAAGATCTGTTGCATTTTATGTGGGACTTTCCTAGTCCTGGCATCCTGACACCAGGCTCTGTAGGGACAGAGCTGAGGCCTGAGGAAGCTGTACCCCTGGACCCAGGCCCCGAGGATGATGATTGGAACCAGGCCCTTCCCTGGACATTAGGTAGCTTCTATCCCTGCCCCCACCAGTGCATCATCCCCCCTCTGTTCTTGTGGGATATTTTCAATGTGGACCTGTATCCTGAGCAACCTGTGTTGATGGAGTTGAGCCACATCTGGCCCATGGACAAGCTAGTAGAATACTGTTTGAGAAACCTGAAATTCTTCTTGGTGTGGTATGGCTCTGGTACTGTCTGCCATTTGCTGTCAATGCATCCTCTTTCGGTTGTGAGGACCCAGGTCCATCGCTGGCAGATGATTCTGGACCCGGGAGTCTTGTTGCTGGCCCACCTAGAGACTGGACCTGAACAGCAGGACCTGAACCGCTGGAGGTTCAGCATGATTGAGTCCTCAGAGCTGGGGGTGGAGATGGTGCCTGCTGACTGCACCCTATGGAAGGGCGGTTTCAAGGTGCACTCCTACCTGCCCTGGCACAGGGACCCCCCCAGAGGACTGGAACAGGGAGCCAGGGGAGAGGCTGTTTGTCAAAGATATTGAGACTCTGACTGACCTGACAGCTTCCACTCCTGAGCCTTCTTTTTGACTCCAGAATATCTGAGGCACTGATACTTAGGCAGCCCCCATTGCCCCAAATCCCCAGGGAATATGAAGAGCCAGAGGTTGCCTGTTCTGAGCAGGAGGGGAACGGTTGGCCCAGGATTTTAGGGGAGCATCTGGAACAGCCTAGGAGTTTCAGGACATCAGAGGGAAGGAAGTCTGGCTTACAGCACGAGTTTACTTGTCCTCAGCTGGCTCCTCAGTGTTTGGAAGGTGAGGCCTAGCTCTATGTGTAGGTGGGGTGTTCTATATCAGGTGTCCTGGGTGACTAGTCAGAGCCCTAGTCTACTATGTGCATGGCCTCTGAGGTCCTGGGTAACCTGGTATGTGCGGTAGTTAGATCCTCTCTAAGGGGGGTCATGAGACCGGGTTTCAGGGTTAACTGTACAGAGTATTTATACTTTTTGCTTTTATTTGCTTTATTTGCTCCTTTCGCTGTTTCTGTAAATAAAGTCGGTGTTTTGAATATTATTATTTGATGTGGATGGTTTTCCCTTCACATAGTGTCCTCATACTTGGTACTTCAGCTGCCAGAAGAGGGCATCAGATCTCCTGAAGTTGGAGTCACTGACAGTTTTGAACCATGTGGGTACTGGGAACTGGAGGTGGGACCTCTAGTAGAGTAAGGAGTGCTCTTCCCTGCTAAGCCATCTTTCTAGTCCCAGTTGTCAGTGTTTAACGGATGCCCCATGCAGTTTTCCTCAGTGGGTCTTGAGGAAATCCCCCACTCTGGATTCAGGGTTTGAGGGCTTGCAGTCCCACGAAGCTTGGAATGGGGCACAGTGGGTTCTGTTCCTTCTGAGTCACGTGAGGAGTATGGATCCCCAGTCACAGCCTTCATAACCGGCCAGGGCCCCGTGTTGAGGAGCTGTGTGACACTGATTGACACAAGCATCTGTCCAGAGGTTGGCAGGGATCTGTGTCACATTGTACACGTCTGATCTGCTCGTGTGAGACCATGAGACAGTGCTAGTGAGACCTCAGCATGGACACGCTCTGCACAGAGGGAAGGACACACAAGGGGACAAGGTGCCCATGGCCCTCATCAATGGACACTGAGTGCCCATTGTCTTCTGCCTGTGAGTGATCCATCTAGAGATTTCTGCAGATCTCTGGGTATCCCTGGCATCACCTGGTGATTGAAGTGGTTCAGTTGTTAATGATAGAAAGGTCCTCATCCTGGAGGAACCTTGCTCATCAGTTAAACACAAGATAGGATCCAACTATGAGTTTTCTTTGGTTTATTGTTTTGTTTTTTTCTCTATGATACAAGGTTACTATGTAGTCTAGGCTGCTAGTCTCAAACTCAAGATCCTCCTGCATTGGGATCCTGAATCCGGGGGTTACAGGTGTTTGCTATTACCCACCTCAAGCAGTGCTCTTTACCTAACTTTGAGTGACTCTTTTCTTTCTTGTCCTCAGGGGTCTTAATTCTTGACACACAGGGTCTGATGCTTATTCTTGGAGAGATGGCATCACACTGCTGTATAAAGAACACAGCCCAGTAAGGAGGCAGCAGCCTTGTCGTTGGCTTCAGTTGCCTGGATCCTGTGGTCCGTGGGTAGCTAACTGTCCCTTCCAAACTCGCCCTGTCCTGTCTGTGGTTTGTCCTCTCTCACTCTTGGTGAAGCATAAATCACAGCAAACACTTTGTTGTTTTTTCGTTTTCATTATTTAATTTGACTTTTATTGTTATGTGTGTTTGTGAACATGGTGTGGAGGTTGGAGGAGAAATTTCAGGATTCTACTGGCTTCTTCCAGGAATGATCACTCAGGTCATCAGTAAGAGATTTTACCTGTCAAGCCATCTCATTGGTCCTTAAACCCTTTTTTTGTGCAGACCCTTTCTGGGGGAAGTTTTATTTATTTATTTATTTTTGTTTTGTTTTGTTAAACAGGGTTTCTCTGTGTATCTTTTTTTTTTTTAAATAATTTATTTATTATGTATACAACATTTCTTCCATGTATGCTTGCATGCCAGAAGAGGGCACCAGATCTCATTACAGATGGCTGTGAGCCACCATGTGGTTGCTGGGAATTGAACTCAGGACCTCTGGAAGAGCAGTCAGTGCTCTTAACCTCTGAGCCATCTCTCCAGCCCCTCTGTGTATCTTTGGAGCCCATCCTGGAACTTGCTTTGTAGCAGGCTGGCTTTGAACTCACAGAGATACGGGTGCCTGCCTCGAGCAGCAACAATATTTTTGGGGGTCAGAGGGATGGGGAGAAAGGGTTTGTTTGGCTCACACTTCCACATTGCTGTTCATCACTGAAGGAAGTCAGGACAGGAACTCAAACAGGACTGGAACCGGAGGAAGGCAACACTCTCAACAGCGGAACCACCTCTCTAGCCTCACAATCATTAACAACAAAAAAAAAAAAAACAAAACCAGAAAACTTATTAACAGTCACGCATGTGTAAAATCCTGCAGAGGAAAGAAAGTCAAGCACCAGAGAACACTTCAAAGCATCAGGACATAAAATGTGGAGATAAAACCACCTATGGTTTCCACTGGGAAAACATTCAATGTAAATTGCCAATGACGTGTGAGCCAACAGCCTCCTGGATACACAGCCAATGGGGAGGATGGGAAGAAACCACCTTGCAGGGTTATAAGTGCAGGACACACTCCACCCCGAAAATCCCACCCACGTTTGTGCACACAGCAGGGGATTCCTCCTGCCCACGGGTTGTTCACAGACCGCACACAAACACCTGTTTTCACAGAAATCCTTTATTTCCTGGGAAAGAAAAGTTAAAGCGGCTGCTCTCTGACTGAGGCAGGAAAACAGCAGCAATGCCTGCACGCGCCATTTTCAGAGGAGGAAAAGGGGGGTCTGTGTTAGAATGGGCTAGCATGCAGTGGGATATTTGGGTTGGGCATGTTAATTAGGCAAACCAAAGGGGGGTTTAGCTTACTTCTGTCCTCATCCTCAGGAAGGACTCTAGCATAGGAAAGTGTTCACATAAGGAACAGGCCATGTTCTTGGGGATGTAATCTAACAGGTTTTTTTTTTTTTTTTTTTTTTTTTAAGCAAGGTAGAGGGGAAGGAGAGAAGGACAAGGCCTGCTACAGCCAAGCTTACTATGAACTGGCCAGAAAATGTTCTAAAAGTTTAAAAATTACTGTGCTTAAGGCAACTATAAAGCACCAGGTGTATAGCATGGTGGCACATGCCTTTAATCCCAGCAATTGGAAAGCAGAGGCACACTGATCTCGGTGAGTTCAAGGCCAGCCTGGCCTACCGAGGGAGTTCCAGTTCAAGCTCCAAAGTTACAGAAAAACTCAAAACAAAACAAAACAACAACAAAAAATAGAGAAAAGTATACAGTAAATTGAACTTTAATTTAAATGTTAAAGGCTGTTACGTATCGTTTTTGAAATTGCCTGGTCTTGCACAATTTTAACAAAACTGTTTCATATAGGTCATCAGGCTTCTGCTATTTTTGCTACTGTAAAAAAAAAGCATGTTTTTCTCAAGATGACCTTCTGCTCACCTGTAAATAAATGAACTTCATGTTCTTTGCCTTTATAAAGCCCTGGTTTATGGGTCCAGGAGCTATCTTTGAGTATAGACCTGCGCCAGTATATGAAGCAAAGCTTCTTCTTTGTTACAGTGTGTTAATGGTCAGACTGGTGAATCTCTGAACGACCTCCAGACCCATTACAGTATCACTTCCGAGGCAGGAAGCCTCCAGCCTTATCAAAGTACTGAAAGCTAGCTCTAAGCAAGGAACCTCACTTTAATTCTCTTTTCTTTTGACTATGGGTGCAATGTGACTCGATGATTGAGGTCCTGCCTTTATTTCTAAAAGAAAAGAAAGAAAAGAAACAAAAACAAACAAACAAAAAGAAAAAACAATACATTTCTGCTGTGTGACCTGGAATTGTAAGCCAAATAAACCTCTTGTTCCCAACGTTTTCCTTTGTTAGTGCATTTTACCACAGCCACAGAAATGAAGATGGATCATCCTCTGTCTAGCAAAGAAGCTTATCAGAAAGTCAGGATTTGACCTCAGGAAGATTTGACCTAAACAAGTTTAGAAAAAAGCAAAGAAGACCAGGTGACACATGAGCACCCACAAATATTCCTGAAGGGAAGTACTGTTGGCATTTGTTGGGTCTTGTTGTAGGGTAAAAGGTTCAACCCCACTTCTAGGTTTGAAAAGCTACAAAACGCACCAATTCCAGAACTCTGGTCTGTCTCACAGCACCAGCAGAGCAATAAGGAAATGCATCTCTGCTCTTTAAACTGCCCAGCCTTGATATTTTATTTTTGTAGCCAAGCAGACTAAGACAAGAGGCAAGTCAACCAAAACATCATCTAAGAAAGGGGGGCTGGGAATGTAGCTTAGCTGGTAAAATGCTTTCCTTTTTTTTTCCTTTTTTTAAATTTTTCCATTCAAAAATTGACACTTCCTCCCCTTCTCCCATTCCCCTCTCGCTCCCCCACTAACCCTCCTCCCTCCCCTTCCATACTTAAGAGAGGGCAGGGTACCCTGCCCTGTGGGAATTCCAAGGCCCTCCCCCCTCCATCCCAGCATAGGAAAGTGTGCATCCACGTAAACTAGGGTCCCAAAAAGCCATTACATGCAGAAGAGAGAGGTCCCCATGCCATTATTGATGGCTTCTCAGTCCGTCCCCATTGGCAGCCACATTTACAGAGACCGGTTTGATCACATGCTCATTCAGTCCTGGTCCAGCTGGAGTTGGTGAGCTCCCATTAGATCAGGCACACTGTATCAGTGGGTGGACCAACCCCTCGTGGCCCTGACTTCCTTGCTCATCTTCTCCCTCTTTCTGCTCTTCAACTGGACCTTGGGAGCTCAGTCCATTGCTCTGATGTGGGTGTGGGTCTCTGTCTCTATCTCCATCCATTGGATAAAATTTCTATGGTGATATTCAAGATACTCATCAGTGTGACTATGGGACAAAGCCATTTCAGGCACCCTCTCCTCTGCTGCCCAAGGACCTTGCTGGGGACATCCCCATGGACACCTGGGGTAAAATGCTTTTCTAGTGTGTACAGAGCCCTAGGTTCATCCCCAGCACTAAACAATTGGGCAGGATGTTGTGTGTGTGTGATACCAAGGCTCAAGACGTGGAGGCAAAAGATCAGGAATTCAAGGTGCACACAGTATATTGGTAAGCCAGCCTAGGGCACATAGAGTTCATCTAAAAGACAAAAGAAAGAAAGCAAAAGAAATCTAAGAATTAATAGAGTATAAAGGAAATTTAAGGTACTAAGACAAATATGGGGGATCCACCTCTCCCTGAAGGACTCAGCGAGGTGTTAAACATTGTTAAAACCTTTGAAAAGTTAGTGTTGATGACAGGCTCATCAAGACCTTCACTGGAAGCTCTGCCTGGGGTGCTTATTTCCTGTAAATAAATGAACATGTTGGGGATAGAGTAGACAATTGTATTTAGTAATATTCAGCAATTGGATTCTGACTGCTTGTGCAAAAGGGCTGTCAGTCAAATAGCCAGCCAAACTCACTTGTGACTGCATAAATGCCTTGAAAATACTGCAGTGATCATAGATGTTAGCCTGGTTTCTTAAGGTGCCGCCTTAGCAAGGGTGGTTCCAAAAATTCGTAGGGTACTCTTTGCTCTCAGGAGCCTTGGTGAACTCTCCATGACCCTGTAACCATTTCTGCTCAAGCCAGAGGAGAAGCACTTCCTCTGTTGGTCTAGCAGAGAGACTGCTGGGATGTGATTAATGCCAAAAGACAAAGACATGATTGGTGAAAACACAACCCCTCATTTGTATGTGAGGCGCAGTATGATTGGTTGAAACACAAACTTTCATTAGCATGGGAGGCAAGCTGTGATTAGTCCAAACCCCCTTCTCTGACTAAATAAACAGGTTGTTCAGGCTTATTTAAAGAGTTGGGGGGATAACCTGCTGTGTGCCTCTTTTGCTCTTGTAGTATTGGGGCCGATAAAAGGCCATTCTCTCTCTCTCTCTCTCTCTCTCTCTCTCTTTCATATAGGGTCTCACTATCTAGACCTGGAACTTGCAATGTAGACCAGCCTTGTCTCAAAGAAGTAAGACCCAGATATGATTCCCAAATGCTGGAACTAAAGGAATGTACCGCCACAACCAACGTTTAAATTTATTTTATATGTATGTTTATATGTCCGAGTGTGTGTGTTCACATATATGAAGCAATGCCAGAAGCCAATATCAGGTGTCTTCATCATTCTCCATGGTCTGGTTTGATACATGGTCTCTTTCTGAACATGGATCTTGCTGATTCCAGCAGACATGAACCCCAGAGATCCTTCTGTCTTTGCCCTCCACCCCGCACTGTTGGGATTACAAGCACTTGCCAACACACTGAAGATTTTCTTTTTTGCTGGGGACCAATGGTTGCCAAGCAAATGCTTTACCAACTGAGCCCTCTCCCCAACTTTTTAAAGCATCTTGCTAGTGACTCTTATCTATTTAAGTAGTGCAGGCTGAATTGGTAACATGAAGAAAGCAGCCCAGAGGTCGGGCATGGCAGCGGTGGTTGTTAACTTCTTTTTGGTTACTGAGATGAAATATCATGACCAAAAGTACTCTCAATAGAAAAAAAAGATTTTCTCTTATAGACCAAATTGATGGAAGAGAAACACAACAGGGACGGGGCAGGCAGAACAGGAAGGCGAGAGAACACATCTCCATCTACAATCATGAAGATGAGAGAGCAAACTGGAAGCAGGTGGGGTTAAGAACTCTCAAAGTTTCAAAGGCCACGGCCAGTGACATGCTTCCTCCTGTAAGCCTGCATCCCAATAAACATCCCCAAAGCAGCCCCACCAACTGGAAATCAAGTGTTCAAATACACAATAATATGGGGAACTTGGGTCATTCAAATCCCAGTGTTGACAGTTGAACAGTAAGGCCCAAAGGCAAGACCATGAGAGTCAGCTGGCTAGTTGAAGCTGAAGAGGAGACAGCTGAGCAGTTCAAGAGCTCACAGACACAAGGTTGATAAGGGAGAGGGGCGAGGAGAAGGAGAGAAGACCACACAGGGCCTGGGAAGAGTTCCAGGTTTCTGTCAAGCTCACAACTGGACATAGCAGCTTTCCTTGTAAAACTCCCAGAGAGCAGCACGGGATTCTTCAGGAGGTGAGTGGAGAAACAGAGGAATATCCAGTTAATGGAGTATTACAGAACCCTGAAGTGAAACTTGCTTCCTGCTGCCCCAGGGCAGCTGGGAAACCTAGCTGTATGTTCCCAAGGAAGGAAACTGAGGTAGTTTCTTGTTGGTTGTGGCCAGCATATGACATTTTGGATAGGGCAAAGCAGTTGCAGAGGGCATGCCATTGATTATAGGTCCCAGGGTGGACAGAGTGCCAACAGGCATATGTAGGGACAGTGAACTGGTCCTGCTGGCCCTGTGGGGGCGGGGGCATGTCATGATACCCGTGTCCTAACCTGGGGGATGTCCAGACTAGACAGTGAGCACCTGCTTGAGGTGATGACACCCACAGTGCTGCTCCCAGATTTAAACAAAGAGATGTCAGTGAAGGGCGAGCTCAAGAGAGGACAATGGGAACCCTGTATTCTCATCCTGATTTTTCTAGGACTCCCAAAAGCCTTCCAAATAAACTCCAGAAAAATTTTTTCAAAAGTTGTTGAAGAAAGAAAAGACCCAGAGAGGGAAAATGTGTTTAAAAGTCAGTCGAGTGCCCAGAGAGCAGTTTCACAGGTTTTAAAGAACTTTTACTAAAGAGACATGGAAGTTGGAATCCTCTTTTCCTAGGGAAGCCGCAGGCCTAGGTCTTCATGTGCCTCCAAAAGACAGTGACCCAGGGACACAGGGCACCTCAAGGCTGCCTACAGGAAGTAGAGGGACACTTGGTTGCAAGCAGGGAAGCATTGCATGCATCCTGTGAGCGGGTGCCAGGCCTCATGCATGCCTGGGGAGAGGGGAGCAGGGTGACACAGTGCCTTAGCTTCTTGCATTTTGGGGCTCAAGGAAGACATGTAAATAATTCCAGCATTATGGCTGTTGCCCCTTTATTAGGACCTGGTGCTGTGGTGGGGCAGGCTTTGGTTCAGTCAGTGTCCATTAGTAGGCTGAGTGTGAGCTCAGCCAGGTGGCAATGAAGGGAAGGTGCTGAAGGGGTGCTGGGGACTGGATGGGTGGGATGGCCTGCACTGAGAGGGTGGATATTGGTCTGGGTGGCCATGCCCATGTATGAGGCTGGGGTCATGAGCCGTGAGGAAGGTGTTATACTTGGGTCTGTGTTTAGGGGGTTCCCCAATCTGTTCAAGGTGAACAGTGAGAACCAAGGGACCTGACCCCAGCCCTCCTCCCTTCTGGGATCTCAGCAGCCTCCTCAGGAGGGGGCCACAGCCTCATTCTTTATTTTTAGCTCCACAGACTTTGGAGCAAGTGTGACACTGGAGAGGTTTCTGGAATCTCAAGACTGTCCACTTCTCCAAGGAGGTATCCGTTGAATTGGCACCCAGGTCTCACACTACTTCCCCATAGCTTGGAGCCCAAACTACCCTATAACCCAACTGCACCCCATTTTCTCCTGTTTCTCCTATACTTGGCTCTTCGCGCCTGACCCCAGCATCACACGGTCTCCAGATCCTGAGATCATCAATCAGGTCTTCCTCTCTCTGTCCAATCAGCTACCTGCAGGAGTTTTGGTCATGTGTCCCCCAGTCAATGTTTGCCATGGGACCAAGGGCATGTCCTGCCTCTATGCAGAATGGCTATACCATCTTATCTACGGAGACCAGATGAAGATCTGCTTTGCTTGCTTCAAGGCAGCTTTCCATACTACTAGAATATTGCTGCAGATGGAATCCTGGGAAGAGGAACCATTGCAGGATAAGTCCCAGGAACTCTCAGAGTCAGGATTCAAGCCAGATGAAAAATCTCAGCCTGAAGAAGACTCTCAGCTGAAGGAAGAATCTGGGCCAGAGGAGTGGTCAGGGCAAATCTGTGCAGAATGTCAAGGACATCTGTCTGATGCCATCAGTGACCAATCAAGTCCTGGCTCTCTGAGTCCAGGCTCTGTAGGGACAGATCTGGAGCCTGAGGAAGCTGTACCCCTGGACCCAGGCACTGAGGGCAATGAGTGGAATCAGGCCCTTCCCTGGAGATTAGGTAGCTTCTATCCCTGCCCCCACCAGTGCACCATCCCCCCTCTTTCCTTGTGGGATATTTTCAATGTGGACCCAACTCCTGAGCAACCTGTATTGTTAGAGTTGAGCTCCCTCTGGCCCATGCACAACTTAGATGGAAATTGGTTGGCAAAACTGGATTTCAACTTGGTGTTGTGTGGCTCCGGTACTGTCTGCTACTTGCTGTCAATGACTCCTTTATGGGCTGTGAGGACCCAAGTCAATCGCTGGCAGGTGTTGCTGGACACTAAAGCCTTGTTGCTGGCCCACCTAGTGATTGAACCTCGAAAGCAGGACCTGAACCGCTGGAGGCTGAGCATCCTGGAGTCCTCAGAGCAGAGGGTGGAGCTGGTGCCTGCTGACTGCAGCCTGCGGAAGAGCGGCTTCAAGGTGCACTCCTACCTGCCCTGGCACAGGGACACTCCAGAGGACTGGGGTAGGGAGCCAGAAGAGAGATTGTTTGTGGAAGATATTGAGACTCTGAGTGACCTGACAGCTTCCTCTCCTGAGCCTTCTTTTTGACTCCAGAATATCTGAGGCACTGATACTTAGGCAGTCCCTATTGCCCGAGGTCTTCAGGGAATATCAAGAGCCAGAGATTGCCTGTTCTGAGCCGCAGGGGAACAGTTGGTCAAGAATTTTAGGGGAGCATCTGGAAAATTCTAGGGGCTTTGGGACCTCAAAGGAAAGTCTGGCATCTCTACAACAGGAGTTTAGCTGTCCTCAGCTGACTGTTCCTTGTTGGAAGGTGAGGCCTAGCTATGTGTGTAGGTGGGGTGTTCAGTACCGGGTTTTCTTGGTGACTAGTCAGAGTCTTGTCTACTATGTGCATGTCTTCTGGGGCCCTGAGTGACCTGGCATGTGCTGTAGTGAGACCCTGTCTTAAGGGGTCATGAGACTGGGTTTCAGGGATAACTATATAGAGTATTTATACTGTTTGCTTTTATTTGCTACTTTTGCTGTTTCTGTTAATAAAGTCGGTATTTTAAATTTTATTATTTGATGTGGATGGTTTTCCCTTCACATGGTGTCCTCATACCTGGCACAGCAGCACCAGAAGGGGGCATCAGATCTCCTGAGGCTGGAGTCACTGACAGTTTTGAACCATGTGGGTGCAGGGAGTTGGAGGTGGGACCTCTAGTAAAGTAAGGAGTGCTCTTACCTGCTAAGCCTTCTTTCTAGCCCCAGTTGTCAGTGTTTAATGGATGCCCTGTGCAGTTTTCCTCAGTGGGTCTTGATGGAGAAAGGTCCTCGCCCACTTCTGGCTTCAGGGGCTTGAGGGCTTGCAGTCCCATGAAGCTGGGAATGGGGCACAGTGGGTTCTGCTCTGTCTGAGTCACGTGAGGAGTATGGATCCCCAGCCACAGCATTCACAACCGGCCAGAGCCCCGTGTTGAAGAGCTGTGTGACACTGATTGACACAAGCATCTGCCCTAGAGGTTGGCAGGGATCTGTGTCACATTCCACATGTCTGGTCTGCTCGTGTGAGACCGTGAGACAGTGCTAGTGAGACCTCAGCGTGGGCATGCTCTGCACAGAGGGAAGAACACACATGGGGACAAGGTGCCCTTAATCTCATCAATGGACGCTGAGTGCCCAGTGTCTTCTGCCTGTGAGTGGCCCTTCTAGAGATTTCTGCAGTCCCCTGGGTGTCTCTGGAATCTTCTGGTTATTTATGTGGTTCAATTATTAATGATAGAAAGATTCTAATCCTGGAGGAACCTTGCTCATCAGTTAACCACATGATAGGATCTGACCAGGAGTTTTCTTTGGCTTATTGTTTTTTTTTTTTTTTCTTGCAACAAGGTTACTATGTAGTCAGGCAGGCAGGCTCAAGCTCCAGATCTTCCTACACTGGGTCCTGAACACCGGGATTGCAGGTGTTTGCTATTACCCACCTCAAGCAGTGCTCTTTACCTAACTTTGAGTGTCTCTTTCCTTCCTTGTCCTCAGGGGTCTTCATTCTTGACACAAAGGGTCTGATGCTCATTCTTGGAGAGAGGGCATCACACTGCTGTATAAAGAACACAGCCCAGTACGGAGCTGTCAGCCTTGGTGTTGGCTTCAGTGGCCTGGAGCCTGTGGTCCATGGGTAGCTGTCTGTCCCTACAATCTCGGTCTGTCCTATTTGTGTATTGTTCTCTCTCCCTCCTGGTGAAGCATCAATCACAGCAAACACTTTGTTGTTGTTTTGTATTCACTATTTAGTTTGACTTTTTTTGTTGTGTGTGTTTGAGAACATAGGTGCACACGTGCCACAGTACACGTGTGGAGGTCAGAGGACAACTTTCAGGAGCCCACTGCCTTCTTCCAGGAACGGTCACTCGGGTCATCAGTAAGAGATTTTACCTATCAAGCCATCGCATTGGTCCTTAAACCCTTTTTTCGTGCAGACCTTTTGGGGGAGGTTTTATTTTGTTTTGTTTTGTTAAACAGGGTTTCTCTGTGTATCTTTGGAGCCCATCCTGGAACTTGCTTTGTAGACCAGGATGGCCTTGAACTCACAGAGACCCTGGTGCCTGCCTCGAGCAGTCAACAATATTTTTGGGGGGTCAGAGGGATGGGGAGAAAGGGTTTGTTTGGCTCACACTTCCACATTGCTGTTCATCACTGAAGGAAGTCAGGACAGGAACTCAAACACGACTGGAACTGGAGGAAGGCAACACTCTCAACAGCTGAACCACCTCTTTAGCCTCACAATCACTAACAAGACAAAAAGAACAGAAAACTATTAACAGTCACACATGTGTGACAACCTGCGGATGTAGGAAGGTCATGCGCCCGAGAA
>PVIU01027006.1:0-21955 GCA_004026605.1 Ondatra zibethicus | reverse complement strand
CCCTTCTCCCGGTCCCCTCCCACTACCCCCCACCCCTCCTCCCTCCCCCTTCTTCCTTGAAAGAGGGCATGGTGCCCTGCCCTGTTGGAAGTCCAAGGCCCACCCCCATCCCTCCTGGCCTAGGAAGGAGTGCATTCAAAAAGACTCGGTTCTCAAAAAGTTAATACATGCAGAAGAGATAGGTTCTGGTGTCATTGTTGATGGGTTCTCCATCTGCCAACTTTCGCCGCCACATTCAGAGAGTCTGGTTTGATCATATGCTCATTCAGTCACAGTCCAGCTGGATTGGTGCGCTCCCATTAGTTCAGGCACACTGTCTCAGTAGGTGGACCAGCCCCTCACGGTCCTAACTTCCTAACTCATCTTCTCCCACCTTCTGCTCTTCACCTGCACCTTGGGGGCTCAATCCATTGCTCTGATGTGATTGTGGGTCTCTGTCTCTATCTCCATCCATCGGATGAAATTTCATTATACATACCAATCCAAGTTCTCACTCCCTCCTCTCCTGCCATTCCCTTCACTTACCCCTCCACCCCCCATCCACTTCTCAGAGACGGTAAGGCACATTGCTTTGGAGAAGGTCCAAGGTCCTTCCTACTATATCTAACCTTTAAAAAGGTATCCATCCGAAGAGAATAGGTTAGCAAAAAGCCAGTACAAGAAGTAGGAATAAATCCTGGTGCCACTACTAGTGGCCCCCCAGTCTGCCCCAGCCATGCAACTGTCAACCACATTCAGAGGAACTAGTTTGGTCCTATGCTTGTTCCATCCCATTCCAGCTGGAGTTGGTAAGCTCCCATTCGCTCATGTACACTGTTTCAGTGGGTATACCCATAGTCAAGATGGAGGAAGGACAGAGATGAGAGCAAGGAAAGAGATATCTTGAATGAGGGAGTCATTATGGGGCTAGCAAGAAACCTGGCTCTAGGAAAATTCCCAAGAATCCACAAGGATAACCCCAGCTAAGACACTAAGTAATATAGGAGAGAGTGCCTGAACTGGCCTTGTCCTTAGTCATACTGATGACTATCTTAAATTTCACCATAGAACCTTCGTCCAGCAACTGATGGAAACAGGGGCAGGGACCCGCATCGGAGCACTGGACTGAGCTTCCAAACTCCAGGTGAAGAGTGGGAAGAGTGAAAATATGAGCAACGAGAATGAAATTTTTATCCCCTTCTTTTTAACACTTATAAAAATATACAGACCCAAAAACCTGTAATTCTGATATATGGAGAAGGCAGGCAAAACAAGAGAATCACCTGGGAGTTGGCAGGCCAGCTAGGCTAAAGTACAAGGCCCAGCAGAAACAAGAGGGATCCTATCTCAACAAGGCAGAAGGTTAGAGCCATTCAGGAAACTGACCTTCAACCTTCCATTGCAGGCTGTGGAAGTAATACACGTGGGCACAGAGTACATAAATAAATATAATGAAAACTGAAGATTATTCAGACAATAGTAACTAGGGAGAAGCTAAGAGAGACATGATATTTTGTTCTCACTTGAATGCAAGGATTTTGAAAGAATAAATACATAAAAGAATCTCATATATAATACATAATGCTAATGTTGGCACCCAAAATAACAATAGCAGGAAAACTGTCCTCATCTGGTTATGAAAACAAGCTTAGCTACTCTAGTCATAAAAGCAAGGAAGTGACTGCAAAAATGGAGTTCCACATATATGTGTGCTATTCAAAGTTAAGGGATATTTGAAGACCAGCCCAAATTTATGAGATTATTTTCATGTGACAAACTCATTATTTGTCCTAGTTAGTATTCTGTGATAAACACAATGACCAAAAGAAACTTAAGGGAGAAAAGAATATATTTTGCTACAGTTCATCATCAAGTGAAGCCAAACCCAGAACTCAAGAAAAGAATCTGGAGTCAGGAACTGAAGCATAAACAGTGAAGTGACGCTGCTTACTGGATTGTACATGGTTGCTCAGCCTGCTTTCCCGGGCAATGCAGTAACACCTACCTAGGGGTGGAACTGCCCATAGTGATTTGGCCATCTCATATCAGCCTGTAGTAGCATTTCTTTTGTATTTTAATAAAGCTTGCCTGAAGATCAAACAGTAAAAGAGCCCCACTGGTCAGTCTTACACACAAGGCAATGGTAACATATACCTTTAATCCCAGTAGTTACACTAGTTTGCTATGGAAACTGGGCAGTGCCTGCTTTTAATCCCAATAGTGCATGCCATTAATCCCAGGCCTACAGAGGATTATAAAATAGGAGGAAACAGCTCTCAGTCTCAGTCACATTCTAAGGTTTCCTGGAGCCAGTACTGTCATTTTTGGACTGAGGTCGAGATAAGAGCCAGTGAATGACTACTTTGCTTTTCTGACCTTCAGGTTGAATCCCATTTTTTCTCTCTAAGATTTTTTTTTTGAGGTTGGATATTTATTTAATGTGTTATGGAAGGGAAGAGGGAGAAGGAGAAGAACAGAGAGAGGGGCACAGAGAGAGAGACAGAGACAGAGACAGAGAGAGAAGGAGAGACAGAAGTGGGGAAGCTCTCTAAGATTTTATTAACCATGCTTCATCAACCACTAAGGAAGAAAATGGCTCACAATCTGGCTTACTGGCCAAACAGATGGAGACATTTTCTGACATGAGATTTCTCTTCCTAGATAGTTCTACTTTGTGTCATATTGATGAAAAAAACTTCTCAACCATAAGGCTCAACTTCCAAATTATAAAGCAATTCCCAAGCAGTTGTATAAATAGGATGATACATTTCAAACATAGTAATAACTTTCAATTATTAAAAATTCACTGATTAGCCAGGCGGTGGTGGCACATCCTTCAATCCCAGCACTTGGGAGCCAGAAGCAGGTCTACAATGTGAGTTCTTGGACAGGCTACAAAGCTACACAGAGAAACCTTGTCTCAAAAAACAAAAACAAAAACAAACAAAACTTCATTGGTTAGGTTAACATTTTGTAGTATCATCACTATTCTTTTTTTGGCATTTAAGAAACTTTATTCATGTTTTAAATTTTTAAACATTTTAATTAAATTATGACTATATCTTTTCCCAGTTCCCTTTCCATTCAACAGCTCCTCCAAAGTCCCCTTCCTTCAAGTCTTGTCATGTCCCTCTGCACACTCAAGTTGAATGATGTTTTTCTTTATTATTGTTACATATATATTTATTTGTGCATAAATATATAAATAAAACTTCTGAGTATGTTTTGTTATTTATTTGCATTAAAAGGTAGAAACAATGGTAAAAACAAGAAACGTGCTAACAATGGAGAGGAAATCCTCATAGTATAGTACCTCTAGATGAAGATCTATAGGTAAAAAATGACTACTGAGAGAGGAATAATTAGCCTCTCTCAGGGAAGAGCCCTCAAACTGGCTTTTCAGTACAAAGTGATCATCACTGAAACCATATACACACAAACATCAAAAAATTTCCTTGGTAAAATTCTTATTAATAATCCAAGATATCTACTAACCTGGTTACTTTTATTGTCAACTAGATGTGGCTTAAAGTTATCTGTAAAGTGGGGACCTCAATTGGAGATTTAATTTGACTAGACTAGGCCCTGGCAATGTCTGAGAAAGGTTGTCTTGAATGATGATTGATAAGAAAGGTTACTGTGCATGACACTATCCTTAGGGAGGTGGGCCTGTGTAATATAAGAAAGCAAGTCAAGCATGAGTCAGGAAACAAGCCCGAGAGTGAACCAGTAAAGCATTAATCCTCATTGGTTTCTTCATTGGTTCCTACCCTTACTTCCCTTAAAGATGTATTGTGACCTACAAGTGCAAGTTAAGTAAGCCATTTCCTCTCCAGGTTGCTTTGGCTACTTTTGTTTGTTTATTTGTTTGTTTTCTTTTATTTCTTTTTGAGACAGGGTTTTATTGTGTAACTGCCTTGGCTTTTTTGGAATTCACTCTGTAGACCAGGTTGGTCTTGAACTCACAGAGATCCACCTGCCTCTGCCTCCAGGGTGCACCACCCAGGCATGCACCACAACTGCCTGGCTTAGTCAATCTTTTATCAGAGAAGCAGAATGTAATGAGTACAGGTGCATTGCTCTAGCCGTATTTTAGAGAGGAGATGCTGATTGATAGATTGCTTATGGTCTGTGTGGTATGCGAATGCCTGTGAATAAAAAAGCCAGAAGTGGATTGCAGGCAACCTCGTTGCCTTTTACAGTCTGAACATGAAGCTCACGGATTCATCTAGATTCACTGGTTGTGTACTTCCTGAGGATCTTAAAGCCCTTCTTGTCCCTAGCACTGGGATTACAGGTTCTTATTACCACTCCTAGCTAGGGGTCTAGTCCCAGTTTCCCATACTTCCACAACAAGCACTTTCCCCACTGAGCCATCTTCCCAAACACAAAGAGGAAAGATTTTAAATGGGTCAAGCCAAGAACAATATAGAGCTTTCTGCCATTGCCCCTTTCCCTAGAAGTCACTTCAACACTCTCCTGAGAATGTAAAATGTTTTGCTAATAAAAATAAATAATAATAAATAAATAAATATTGGAATTGCTATAAATATGGCTGTTGAGAAAAAACTTTTTTAATATTTGAAAATATGTCATTTTAATAGTTTGATTTTGAGACTAACAATGGCACTAAAAGCCTAATGTAACTAGGTAGCCCATACTTTCTATTTCCCTGGATGCTTCACAATCTGCTTCATGTCTTTTTATAAATGCCCTGTGAAGTTCTATCTATATGTGAACTTACAATTAGATAGTCCAAGAGTGTTGCCTTTTTATTTCATACTCTATTATTAAAACAAACCCACATAGTAGTATGAAGATTACACATACAAAGAACATTTGTTAACTTTTAGGAGATAGAAAAAGCCATGGATTCTACTCAGACAATGCTGTGAAGAAATAATTAAAGGGAAAGATAACGTATATTTTTAAAAGTAGTATACAGATGATATAAAATGAGTTCTGTTTTTCTACCGAAACAAAAAGCTAGACAAACAAGTTAAAAATAAAATAAAAAAAACAAAAAAAGTTAAAATCTCTAGGTCCCTAATGGTACTAAAGTAGAATTTCAATTAGTTTCTATTTAGAAAAGCAAATACATTGTGAGTTACCTGGGAAGCCAGAGAAATAAAATGTACCTCTTTACTCCAATGAGTCATCAGGCCCCAGGAAATCCAAAAATAGGCAGCATATCTTTGATTTGTTTATACTCAGAGATGTTTCTCTAAGCAGAAGCCTATAATTAACTTCTCCATGGCATTCTACTGTGGAAGAACACTAATATGGCAGAGATAAAAATCTCTAGCAGTATGAGATTTGTAAGCATTATATGTATAATTACTCATTGCAATGATGTAGAATTTGTGCATAAGGTGCCGGCAATGTAGGGAAATAGCTGCCTTAGTTTCCACTTATGAATGTTAATGATGAATTATGTTCCAAGCTAGCCCTGTCTCTGCATGCACAGCTAAGGACAAACCTTAAGAGCATATGCAAGAGGAAGAAGAAAGCGACAAGGTCCTGGCAAATGCAAGGTATCCTTAGACTTGGATGCTTCATCTCAAAAATTTTGTCATTTCCAGTAACAGCTTGTAAATTTTCAAACAAATGCCCTGGCTGAGTTCAAGTAATCAATGAGTTCTCTACTGAACTGTGCTATAGTCTATCATAGGCCATCCAGTTTATGGTTTATTCTAGGTTAGCAAGACTAAG
Organism: Ondatra zibethicus; assembly: GCA_004026605.1. Lineage (NCBI taxonomy): Eukaryota > Metazoa > Chordata > Mammalia > Rodentia > Cricetidae > Ondatra > Ondatra zibethicus. Next base: position 16,264 of record PVIU01027006.1, on the reverse strand, counting down.
AATTGTGAGTGGAAAAAAAAAACAGCCTAGTTAGAGTAAATGAACAAAAAAAAAAAAAACAAGTAACAAAAGTTCAGGATCAATATTAAAAATAAAATGCAGATAGAGAAAATGTATACACAATGAATATCAACAATGTTTTGTAGTCATTTCAGACCTAATTCTAAAATTTGGAAAATAAAATTTTCCCCTCTCAGTAAGTGATAAAACTTAAAATCAAAAGACAAACTACAAACCAAAAGATATTTTGATAACTAACAAAAAATGATTGGTACAAAAAGAACATGTATTTAAAACATTATGCCAGAAGGTACAGAGAAAAACAATATTTTGCTTTATTTTTTTTCCAATTACTTGTATTGCATTTAACATTTTAACTTCTGGGAAGAATTGTTCCTGGGAACAAAACAAATGGTCCTCTTCTTGGGAAGCAATCTGAGTGAGTGCTGCTTCTTTTGAAACTCTCCACTTCCTCAGTAATAGAGGAGTGGAGTGTGTTAAGTCACAAGACAGAAAGCATTTGGAACTAGAATACAGCCTGCTAGAACAAAGCTTAGAAATCTAAGTTCAAGTTTTGGATGAACAATGCCTGGGTTTCTTGTCCTGGGAAATGAACTGCACATTTTTGAGCTTCATTTTCTTCTCCAAATGATAATGAAACATTTGGAATGATTAATAATGTAATAGCACATCATATTTTACTTATAATACACCATTACCTGTTAAGAGCCATGGCTATTTCAGTGATAAGATTTTTAATTGTAAAATCAGGAGAATAGTGTATTAAAAATGAGGCACCACACACAAAACAAAGCAATGGACATTAAATATAAATAGAAAAACAGGGTATTGATTCTAAACTCATCCAGCTTTTTGATTTATACTCTTATCAGCTTTTCTCTAGTTGTTTATGGAGATCTTATATTTCCCCAAAGAAACTGAAGAATTTCAAAAAATGTAAATTTTTGTTATTTCTGTAATACCAATAAACAAACAATGAGATACACAGTACCCGGGTTTTCAATTCTGTAAAAGAACTAAAACTACTATACTCTTTACCTGATTCTTACAATTAAAGTCTTGTAGCTAAGAATCTTTAAAAGGAACTTCATTTTTGTAAATCAGTTGAAGCATTATGAATGAGTATTAACTTTTATATAACACTGATATTTATTTCTATCTTGCACTTGTTTGGCAGACTTACTTTGTGAAATACACTTCTGAGATTTAATTTTTTGTGGATATGTATATTTATGCATATAATTTAGTAAGGAGCTACTTATTCATTTTGGCTTCATGTTATCAGTCTATAGATGTCTGTAAGACAATAAACACTGACAGGAAAAAAAGTTTCTCTTTCTTAGATAAAGGTAGTCTTTGTTTGAAGTCTTAGAAGATATGGGCTGGAGAGAGAACTCGGCAGTTAAGAATACATCCTGCCTAGTGTTTGTGGATTGTAGTATAGTTATCCATTACTTTACAGCTAAGTGTGTAGCTTATAAATGAGTACAATCCATATTTGTCTTTCTGGGTCAGAGTTGCCTCACTCAAGGATGATTTTTTTCTAGTTCCATCCATTTGCCTTCAAATTTCATGATGTCATTGTTTTCAACAGCCTAGTAATACAACATTGTACCACATTTTCTTTATCCATTCTTCAGTTAAGGGGCATTTTGGTTATTTCCGCATTCTGGCTATTACAAATAAAACTATGAACAGTTGTATAAGAGGGTCTTCTGTGAAACACCTAGCAATGGGAGCAGGTGTGGTCCCTATTTCTTTAGCTTGCTTTTGTAAACCTATTCTTTATACTGAATTGCCTTGCCCAGTCTTAATACGAGGGGTGGAGCTTAGTCCTATTGCAATTTGAAATGCCACATTTTATTGATATCCATGGTAGGCCTGCCTCTTTCTGAACAGGAATAGAGGAGGAATGGATTGGGTTGGGAGCAAAGGGGAAGTTGGGGAGGGTTTAAGAGGAAAGAAAGAAGTTAAAAGCAAAAACAAAAAGAATATTTCCTGCTGTGGGACAATGGTCTTGTACCCTATAAAGATTAGTTACTTGTATTTTAATAAAATGCTGATTGGCCAGTAGCCATGCAGGAAATATAGGCAGGTCAAAGAAAACAGGAGAATTCTGGGAAAAGGAAAGATGTAGTCTGCACTCATCACCCAGACACGGAGGAAGCATGATGAGAATGCCTCACTGATAAAAGGTACCAAGCCAAGTGGCTAACACAGACAAGAATTATGGGCTAATTTAAGATGTAAGAGTTAATAAGAAGCCTGAGCTAAGAGGCCAACCAATTTATAATTAATATAAACCTCTGTGTGTTTCTTTGGAACTGAAAGGCTATGGGACTGGGCAGGACAGAAACCTCTGTCAACATCTAGGTAAGTGAGAGACTGTGCTGAGTGTTGCCTGAAGAGATTAACTTAAATTTATAAACTCAGGTGACCCCATTTTACCAAAGTCAGCAAGCATTCTTTAAACACTTGAAGGTTCCAATGTAACAGAATATTCCCTCTCCTTTTAGCTAGGACACTAAGCTCTCTGTCCACACATACAAACCTTTGATGCTTGAGTCTTGGAATTACATCAGCAGCTGTGCATGTCTGAGACTTTTGAACTTTTACTGACATCATCAATTTTATTCTGGAGATTGCAGGCAATTTACATGGAGTCGTCTTGATCAGGGAAGCCAATTACCATAGAAAGTACCACCTTGTATATTTACATATCCTGTTGTATTCACTTTTATGGAGTCCTACTTGGCATGGTACCCCACATTGTAGAGCAGGCTTAGAGTTAGTGACTGAGTTTATCATTACTTGTTTGTAGCACAAGGAATTTGTGTCGTTGTGTCCTTTGGTGTTTTCTTCTTGTTCTATGGGAATTGCAGTTTTGGAAAATGATAAAAGTCCTCTCTCTTTTCATTGTTGTCAGCAGTAAACAATTCTTTATTTGTGAGCCAAGAATCTTGTATCTCCCTCTCCACACTCCATCTGTGAAACTATGTGAGGATATTTGTTAGATTATAGTAAGAAAATTTTTTGAATATTTGACATTTTTGAAATGTCAATTCTCCAGGTTTTAAAATTAAATTTTACATGATTTTTGATATATTTAAACAACAGTATATTTAGAACCAATTAAGCAATTGAAACCAGAACATGGAAAATTATAGTTCTAAAAAGACATTCAGAAAGTTTCATCTCTAACACTTTCTAAGAAACAAATATGGTCTTGCTGCATTGATTACAATGAATCTCTGGAACTATGGTTAATTTTAAGAAAGTTAAACAATCTGTTTTAGCTCTGAGGAAATATGAATTTTAAAGTAAGGTATCAATGTTATTATAATAAAATAAAATAAAAAGAACAATGTAAACCTCATGGATTCTGTGCATGCATATTTTGTAAAGAAAGTATCATTATATTTACTCCCTGAGCTGACTATAATCTTTTCAGAAATAAGACCCAAACAAAATTATCTTATGTAGCATGTTACTCAATTATTTCTGGTCAATTCAAGTTACTATTTTGTTACAAAGAAGGAGAGGAAGAAGAAGAAGAAGAAGAAGAAGAAGAAGAAGAAGAAGAAGAAGAAGAAGAAGAAGAAGAAGAAGAAGAAGAAGAAGAAGAGAAATGACTGATACATTGTTTTACATTTTTAATCCTCTTATTTTATCTCTTAGTCAGTACCAGATATTAGGAAAGAGTGAAGAAAGGTTGAGGATGGTCCCCAAGATGTTAGGAATTTTTTCCTAATGCAAGCTCTCCACCAACACAAAATCCCAATCAAGCCAAATCAAAACAAGCCAAATTAAAAAATATCCAGGTTTAATGGGAGTTCTGCACTCTTGAGTGGCCCCGAGGGGCTGCAAATGCGACCACCGGGATGAAGGAAAAGAGACCACATGTTCCTCTTTTGGGAGTTCATTTAAATACTCTTGGGACCTTCTGGGATTTGGAGTCCAGACCAGGCCTGGGGGCTAGGATAGATGTGAGGGGCTGGGGCCTACACTCCCAACTTAATATTCCAGACTCTTTGGATATAGGGGTGACAGAAAATTGAAGTGATAATTATGACAAGCATTTAGGCTCTCTTTGGGAAAAAAAAGGTGTTGACTCAAATCTGGCAGGCAAGGGGAAACATGGGGAAGGGAAAACCTAGGTGTCCACGGTCAGTGAGAGGTGTGGCTGGAGAGGCATCCCTTGTACTGTCATCCCGGAGATGGTGGGCATACGTTCCTTGGGGAGGTGAGAAGGCAGGTGTCTAGGAACAAATAGTTATCACCAAAGATGAGTGTGCCAGAATGAGAAGCATGTAGGCCCTTCATTGTGGCATCCTGGAAAACTGGAGGGTGGAAGGTCCTGTCTGCTGGACAAACCAAGTGCCTTGAGTAGGCGCCCAATTGAGCTTGGAGAGATGATACCAGCGTGAGTGTCCCAAGAGCTTGGCAACAAAGGGGGTGGTGAGGATTACCGTGTGAGGTCCTGTCCATCAAGGTTCAAGAGACCTAGGAGTTAACTGTTTGAGGAGTACTCTGTCTCCTGGGGAGAGCGGGTCAGGTTTAGGGGCATTAGGGTTCACTGGTCTGGTGGCAGGGAGACAACTGTCAGCGTGTGAACAGAGAAGGGACCTTAAAAGGGAGAGGTAGGGTAGGTACCCCATCAGTGGAGGAGTTTGAACTGGGAGGTGATGGTTAAGGAGAAAGGGCCTGTCATAAAGCAGCTCGAAAGGGCTTGGAGGGGAATGCGAATGCGGGGTGGCCCTGAGGTGAGTCAGGGCAATGGGGAGAAGGGGGGGCCAAGATAACCTGAGTTCAATGGGGAGCTTGGTTAGTTGTTGTTTGATGAGTCCCATTGTCCAGGAGATGTTGAGAGCTTCTGACATGAGCCCCATGACCCTGAGCCACCACATCTGCTGTTTCCCTGGAGACCAGAAACCCTTCTATCCATCCTGTAAAAGCATCCACAAATGTTAAGAGATAACGGAGATTTTATGAGTAGACATATGGGTGAGATTAACTTGCCAATCTTTGCCCAGTTGGTGTCCACAAAGCCGGTGTAGAGACTGACATATGTGGAGAGCCCCTTGCGGGTTGGCCTGGGCACATGTCTGGCAGGAGGAGTGAACCTGTAAAACAGAATCTTGGAGATGGGTGAGGTTAAAGGTGCTCCAAGAAATGGAAAAGAGCTTTGGGGAAGAGGCTAAGCATATCTCCACCCAGTAAGGTGCTGGGCAAGCAGGTATCACTAAGAAAGAATGAGAGGAAAAAATTGTCCCACAAGAAACAAGGCAGTGGCAAAGTTTAAGTAGGGAGGAACGGGTCCCATCTACCCCCATAGCTGAAATTGGTGAGGAGAACATAAGGCCTGAGTGGGAATAAAAGCAATGGACTCACCCACTGCCTGCAGCTTTACCCTAGGCTTGGGTAGGGTTACAGGATAAACCAAGTCTGGGCAGCATCAATCTTCTGCAAGGCTGACACAGTCTTACTTGCCGATGGTGATGAGGCCTGACCTCCGTGGCTTGGCATAGAGGACAAGCCCAGATGGGGGCATTGTAATTTCCAATGTCCAGGTTGCTGGCATGTAGGGCATAACCTCAGAGGAGGTGTAGTACAATATCATGCCACGTGACCATTTAGGCCACACTTGAAATAGTTTGCCTGTGAGGCTGACTTAGGCTGGGCTCTATCAGGGTAGAGCCTTGTGGTTGGCTTCCCTTGTCCCCATTCCTGCGACCTTAGGGCAGCTGCTAAGGCCTAGGCCTGTAGATTGTTGTAGCTTTGTCGGAAAGACTTAGCTTCTCGGACATTAAATCTTTAAAGGCCATTTTCACCACTTCTCGTATAGGAGTTTGGGGACCATCCTCAACCTTTCTTAACTCTTTCCTAATATCTGGTACTGACTAAGAGATAAAATGGGGAAGCAGAAGGATTCGTAGAAAAGGAACCCAGCCTCCTTTCTATCTGAGAGAGATATGGAAGAGAAAAGGGAACATGGAGAGGATTAGGAGGGGCTAGTCCAGTGTGCAGAGGGGGTCCGAGAGTAGGGAGTTGAGGTAGGAGGGGCAGGAGAAGGTGGGTAAGGTGGAAGCTGACCTTGAACCAAGGGAAGGGGTAGGGTAGTGTGGGCTTGAGGGAGTAGGGGAGGGGCCAGTGCCTCTGGCAGCATGGTGCTGTGAGACACTGGCTACTAAGGGGGGACGGGCGAGAGTGCAGAGCCCCAAAACCTTGGAAACATGTATGCTCTGTCCATTTGTCCTTAAGACGACAAAAAAATTTTTTTAGGTCCCATAGGGTGGTAAGCTCAAGACTTAGTACATAGTGAAATTAGACATTTGGGACAGATTGTATCAGGCAGGCTCAATTTAAAAAGATTTTTGTAAGAGGCATTACAGGTCAATAGCAGATCTGGCTTTGAACTGTAAGTGCCCATTTTAAAGTCTATGCCCAACCACGTGACCTAAGTCCACTCCAGCACATCTGCCAAAATGGCTCTTAGGTCCAAATGGGGCTGTGGAAATTGAATGCCTGGCATCCCAAAATAAACAATTCTCCACCTCAGCCAAGGCCAGCATGCAAGTCTGACCACTGCTGGGAATTGAACCCCTGGTGGGGGCCATGACTTCAGTAGGAATCCGAAAAATGACAAAAATAAGTACAAATGGGTTCCCCCAAAACCCTGTAGCATAGACAAGAAAAAGGACTCACCAAGACACAGCCGCTGTAGCCCAGAAGCCGGTTTAAGTGTGGTGTGGAGAACTCAGATTGTAGACTAGGGGGCTTTCAATATGCCTGCCACATGGAAAGGGCCTGTCCTATCTTGGTGGGACCTCCAAGATGTTAGGAATATTTTCCCAATGTGAGCTCTCCGCCAACGCAAAATCCCAATCAAGGCAAATCAAAACAAGCCAAATTAAGAAATACCCAGGTTTAATGCGAGTTCTACACTCTAGGGTGGCCCCAAGGGGCCACGAATGTGACCATCTGGAGGAAAGAAAAGAGACCACGTGTTCCTCCTTTGGGAGTTCACTTAAATATTCTGTGGGAGTGGTCCTGAGCCGCCCCCAGGGAGGGGTCAGGACCTGGCTTGCTGGAATTTGGAGTCCAGAGTGCTAACCCTCAGGGTCAGGGGGCTAGGATAGATGCGAGGGGGTGGGGCCTAAGCTCCCAACTTAACAGTTTAAACATTCCAAAATCTTGAATTATTACTGTAAACCACAGGTTAACTACTATATATAAAATAATAACCAGGTACATATGAAATATCAGTATTCCCATGGTCAAATACAAAATTATTTATTGGTAATAGTTTTATTTAGCTTAAAAAATTAAATAGCAAAACAAAGCAATTTGAAATAGGAAGAGAAAGAAGTCCCTGCTGCAATGGAAAGCAGGATTATAGTGTACTGCAGAAATCATTTAAAATTTATGAAGAATAACGTTGACCTCTAATTCTTGGAATATTTTGCTCTGAAAAGGTATGATTGTTATTTTTCCTTTCCATTATGCGTAAGTCCTATGTCTGCATGGCCAAATAGTTTCTATGCCCAGATTTAAGTATGGATAGTATCGAATTATGGCCTCTTGATTCACTTAATTTGAGAACATTTCCTTTATTTCTTCTTTCTTTTCTTGAGCCCCGCCCAATGGTTGGCTTTGAATTTATGCATCGGTTCACATCCACTGCTAGATAAAGCCTCTCTGATGAAAATTATGCTAGGCTCAAGTCTAAGAGCATAGCAGAGTACCATTAAGAATCGTTTCATGATTGTTTTGTTCCCCAGCCATATTTGATTTTATCCTAGGTCTTTGGGATATCCATACTCAGATCCCTGGCCTCCAGGCAATGTCAAACATGAGCTTCCTCTCATGGCATGGGTCTCTAGTTGAACTCGTCATTGGTTGGCCATTTGCACAAGTTCTGTGCCACGTTTACCCCAGCACATCTTGTGGGCAGAAAAAATTGTAGGTAAATTATTGCTCAGTTGTTGTTCAAATCCTCTATTGAAAAACTTGTCTGGTTTCAGAAAATGACAATTATAGGCTCCTGTTACTAGGAGTCTACCCTAGGATTCCTCTCATGGATCCCTTGAAGTTTCCATTGCACTAGGTTTCTATCTTGCCCCTGAAATGTGCCTTACCCCAATTCTAGTTGGTTCTCCCAGTTCTTACTCCCACCACCCTCCTTCCTGATCCCTCCTGCTTCCATCCCCACATTTCCCCAATCTATACACGAAATCTAAACATACTATGTTTGTCTTACTGAGTCTGGGGCACATCATTCACGATGAATTTTTCTAGTTCCATCTATTTGTCTGCAAATGTTATGATTTTTTAGCAGCTGAGAAATAAACCATTGCATAAATGTAAGGTTTTTTTTCATCCATTCTTTGGTTGAGGGACATCTAGATTGTTCCTAGTTTCTGGATATTATGAATAAAGTTAAGCAAGTGTCTTTGTGGTATGATTGAGCATCTCTGCATGTATGCCTAGGAGTGGTATAGTTGGTTCTTGAAGTGGGTAGACTTGCAATTTTTAAGAAGCCACCATATTGATTTCCATAACTAGTTTCTTTCTTTTTATTTATTTATTATGTATACAACATTCTGCCTCCTTGTATGCCCACATGCCAGAAGAGGGCACCAGATCTCATTACAGATGGTTGTGAGCCACCATGTGGTTGCTGGGAATCGAACTTAGGACCTCCGGAAGAGCAGCCAGTGCTCTTAACCTCTGAGCCATCTCTCCAGCCCCTCGTTCTTTATTTTAAAAAGAAAACAATCTTTTTTTTTATTTTAACTACCAATCCCAGTTTCCACTGCTTCCCCTCCCCCTCTTCCCTCCGCATAACCCCCCACACCACCACCCATGATATCTAGTTTCTTGAGCTCATTTTATATTTTGGAAATCAGGTTTATGTCAGAAGAGGAGATGGTGAAAATCTATTCTCATTTCATAGGCTGTTGTTTTGTCCTACTGATGGTGTCTTTTCCCTGAACAATACTACACTTCACGTGGAAAAAAAAATCCAGTGTAGCTAAAATTATCCTGTACAATAAAAGAACTTCCAGAGGTATCACCATCCCTGATATCAAGCTCTATTACAGAGGCATAATAATAAAATTCACTTGTTTTTTGTCATTAAAAACAGACAGGTTGATCCATGGAATCAAATCATAGACCCAAATATAAATACACCCAATTATGGTCACCTAATTTTTGATTAAAAAAAAAGCCAGAATCATACAATGGAAAAAAGAAACCATCTTTAAGAAACAGTGGTGGTCTATCAGACTGTTGGATTGTCGAAGAATACAAATAGATCCCTATCTATCATCCCTGTACATAACTCAAGTCAAAGCAGATCAAAGACCTAAATGCTGTCCCTGATACTTTGGCTTGCTCTTGGAAAACTGTTCCTCACACTGGATTGCCTTGTCCAGCCTGAATAAAAAGTGGGCAATGCTTAGTTTTACTGCAACTTGATATGCCATGCTACCCATGGGAGGCCTGCCCCTTTCTGAAAAGAAAATGGGAGGAATGAATGGATTGGTAGGGATGGAATGGAGGAGAAATTGTTGTTGGATTAAAAAGTAAATGAATTAAATTAAAAATGTTTTAAACACTGAGAAAAATTGTTATGCACAAAAATGCACCCCCTATACACACAAAAAAACCCAGATACCCTAATATTTTGAACCTAATAGAAGAGGAAATGGACAATAGCCTTGAATGCATTAACACAGAAGACAACTGACAACTTCCATAACAGAACAACAATAGTGCAAGCACTAATATAGACAATTAATGAATGGAACTGGTCATCTACTATGACCATATTGATGCCTAGCCCAATTGTCATCAGAGAGGCTTCATCCAGAAATGATGGAGTCAGATGCAGACCCACAGTCAAACCATAAGCTGAGTTTACAGAATCCTACAGAAGATAGGGAAAAAAGAATGTAGGAAGCAGCAGGTTCAAGGACATTATGGGAAGGCTCACAATAATCAACTTACCAGGGCTCAGAGGGTCTCACAGTGTCTGAACTGACAACTAAGGAGCCTGCATGGGACTGACCTAGGCACTCTGCGTATATACTACAGTTGTAGAGTTGGTCCTCTAATGGAACTGCTGGGAACAGGATCTGTCTCTGACTCTTTTACTAGCTTTTGAGACCATATACCTTATACTGGTTCACCTTACTCAGCATCAATACATGGGGATGTGCTTAGTCTTACTGAAACTTGATAGGTCATGTTCTGTTGATAGTCATGGGAAACCTGTCCTTTCCTAAACAGAAATGAAGAAGGAGTGGATTGTTGAGTAAAAACAGAGGACACAGTGGAGGGGGAGGCACTGGGAGAAGAGGATGGAGATGATGTAGCCAGGATGTAAAATAAATTAATAAATTTAAACTAATGGGATTTCTTGAAACAGAATGAAGAATCTAGAATACTGGTTAAAACCAGAGCAAAGTTCCTAGGCAACAACAAGCATAATTATCATATTTTTTAGGGATCCATCTACTACGTAGTTGAGTCAAATTGTCCATAAATACATGTATGAACATATATTCACACATATAGGTACATCTATATAGATTTGTATATATGTATATGTGTGTTTAAATTTTTAAGCAACTTGTTTTTCAATAATGTTTCCTACAAAATGAGTTTCTCTTGATACCTTGAAAATTGTGTCATTCTGGTTTGGTTAGGAATTCATGGTCTGTCATGTAGAATGGGTTATATAATGCCAAGTTATACCATAAAAAAGGATTTCAGAGGTAATCTTGGTATGCCAATATGATCTAAACAAATGTTAATTGTGGAGTTTGTAATTGTAGAAATTGTGGAAAATTTAAGGTTGAAACAGTGGGAAAAACTCATGGTATTGAATATATTGAGTGTTAGGATTCTCCCTTAATGTTTACATGAGGTATACATGAAGTGCAAATGAATTTTCTCTTCAGATCGCATAAATCTTGCCTTTCACTCAGGCAATACCCTCAATATAACTCATTCTGAATATAGAAAACTTTCCACATCCCCAAACAACCAAAATCTGAAGACATCTAATAACAACCTACTTGAAATAGAGGTGTTGATTGTAAATATTCAGGTTTTGTATATGAAGTGTACATAGATACTTTTTGTGTTTTATTAGTTACTTATGTTTTTTTGGTTTTGTTTTTTTGTTTTTTTTTTTTACTGTGAGTCAAACACCATGATGATAGGGGAGAGAGAAAACTCAGAATGATTTAATTCCTGGGCTAATGGGGTATTGCTAGTATGGGAATGGCCATGTCAAAGAGACCAAGGTCTTGAACCCATGGAAAATTTGCAAGGCCATTTTCTCTCAATTTCCCCAATATAGGCTAGACTCAAGATGGGTGGAAAAGCTTTCTGGGGTGGAGGGTCTTGGTGTGAGTGTTTATGAATGATTTGTTAGAGTGTGCAGAGAATAGCAAGTACAGCTTCTTTCTCTGGAATGTTCTCAAGTCTTACAATGCTTGACTACAGAGACATCCTACCGAGACTATCTAACCACTTCCTCTGTGCTGTACATAATAAAAACTATGAAATTCAAGATGTGGCATTAGCAGACTACCAGTTTTACCATGCCTACATCTGTGGGTCTGTCCTTTCTCCATTCCATTTTTCACAGCACATGATTAAATGTGACTTATGGAAGACAGAGTTTATTTAAGCTTAAGATTGCAGAGGAGTACATATGGGTTCCTGGAGTAGGAACATAGAGATCAACCATTTTCAGAAAACAGATGTGACTGAAAGTGGATCTCTCAAAGCCCTCACCTAGAAATAAAGTCTCCTGCAGAGTTTTGTAGTTTGAAAATTTCATATCCTCTTCCAAATGACACCATCAGCTGTGGACCAGTTGTTCAAGTATATCAGCCTGAGGTTGACATTCCTCCTTCAAACCACCTTGTGTATATGGACAAGTGTATATGGACATGAATTCTTGCTAATATTTCCAGTAAATTAAATATTATAATCTGCAACATTTGAAAAAGTGTATCCTATTATATGACAATATTATTTTTACATTTAGTTAAATCTACAGTAATGCCTCAAGACAACGTTATCATTAAATTTTAGAACAGTTAAATTTCCCTGAAGGAATTCCTTTAATGGTCCTTCAAACTTAAGTAAGTATTGTCTATTATTGATAATATATGCCTTTAAAAATACTTTAAAATTATATAAAAAAACAGAAAAGAAAATAGACAAATAAAAACCAAAATCAAAATTTATTGTTTTTTCATTATTGAAAGAAAATGCAGAGGCATGATTATCACATTATTGTCTGTTTCCCTTAGACAATTGGGAAATTTGCAATTCCAAGTATATTGAGTATTTCTTTTTAAAATTTTTGGATAAAGACATCATAGTTACTAAAAACAATAGGAATTATTGCAATTCTTTTAAAACCCACTTGGACATTAATTGTTTTTTCCTCTGGTAAATAGACAGAGAGAAAATTGATCCTTTTTACATTGCAAAATCTCTCTGCTGTCACTTTGTGCTTCATACAAATATATCCCAAGAGAACATTTGAGAAAAATAAGTTTTTAGATTTGGCCTCCATATTTATCCTTACGGTGTATTCTAACGTTATGTTTCAAATAAAGATTAAATATATATGAAAAAATCAGAAATAGGATGCAATAAAGTGTTATTATTAATTATTATTTTAATAATGAGCAGAGCACAGGTTGCCAATCATTCTTTTGTTAATTTGGATGTTGCCAGGAAGCCAGCTTTCATGTGTCCTACACAGTCATTCTTATAAGCCATCAATCTGAACTGAACCAAATGATTCAAAGAGCACATATATATTCATGTAGAATTTAAAAACATGGGATCAATACATAAGCAAAAGAAATATCAACATTGAATTCCTTATTTCAGCCCAGGAAAATTCACGCAATAAATTGGCTTTGTGACATTTGAAATTGGGGAGTGGTGAAAGTAAAAACTACTACTATGTCTCCTTAATCTGAGATTCTATAACTTTTACCATAACTACATACATGAAGAATAACATGCATTATTCCACATGCTCATCTATTATACAATACACACTTTAGAAGACTACATACACAGACATCATAGATTTGCCATCAAATATCGAGTATCTGTTTATATGTTTGGAGTATTTACTATATAGCCTTGCTGTTAATGTTTTTCATGTGCTAAGCTGTACATTTCCAGAATAAAACTCTGTCCCTCCTGTTGGAGTAAGGAACCTCTCAGTCCCTCTAGCTCTACTCACTACTTTGTTCTGTGCTCAAACAGGGTCGATGCTGGAGGCAGAGGTCTGCTGCTGCTTAGGATTCAAGGATATTCAAGGATTATATGTGGAATTACTATTTCAAATTGAGATTTTTAGGCATGTGGAGTCCAGAATATTCTTAATATGATGACTAAGAATGACATGGGATAGCTTATACTCACAAATTATAGAACTCCAAGGGAGAAAAAGATATTAATATCTAGTACCTATCAAAGGAAATTCTCTCACAAAAATGAAGATATTGACATAGGTCAAAAAATTGAAAGACTAATCTTTAATTTTAAAGTTTAATTTCACTCATCAGTTTGATTCATTAGATACAGTTACTTATATGGTTTCTTAGAAATATGTTCATAATTTAGTTATCATAATGTGTTTCTCAAAAGCAGTGTGCATTGAGGATCATAATGTTTATCAGTCTCACAAATTCCTCCTATAATGCCCCATATAAGAAGATAAAAAAATAGTAAATGCATGAGCTGAACACTTCATGTGTGCCCTATCCTTGGTAAAGTTTAACTGTCTCAACATACTTTATGTTGAAGAAAGAGAACCAAGAAAATTAAGTGACTCTTCTGATGTTAGTAGGATTTTAATGTTTTAGTACCAAGACTGGGCACTTTTATTTTTACAATAATACCTTAGTTTTATCAATACTATAGATCAGTGAACTAGACTTTATCAATGTAACTTTATTGGTGAGGAGATTAAAATATGCATGTACATTGTTATACGAATGGAAACAAAAGTTTAAAGACTAATATCAAATGTAAATGTTTTAAACTTTCCTTTCTTTCCCAAAACAGTTATAATGCTAATAAAGATTCTGAAAATTTGCTTTGATCACAGCTTTAAATTCTTCAACATTTGTTCTGATTTTTAAGTTCTTGAATGTCTATTTAGTTAGGCATAGATGTATATATATATATATATATATATGTGTGTGTGCTTATATAGCTGTATATGAATTATAGTAATATATACATAATATGTAATAATTATGACCCCTTCACAAAATAAGTTAGAGATGTGATCCCTTCACATATAAGCTAGGCATGAGCAAAAATTTAAACAAAGATTTTCAAACAAATTAAAGACAACTGTTAAACTTACAAATAATAAATTAATTTTGTTTTAGAAGTCCAAGCAAATAGTTTCTATAAGACTAGAAATAGGAAAGACAGCTAAAAAAAAATTGAGCTAGGTCATAACTGGAACAAAAGGCTAGTTAATGTTCACCTATGCTACTGATAGTTTTAGTGATATAATACAATTATATGTTCGTTTTTAAAATTTTAATATATAAATATAAAAATTCACAAGGAATCATGCTAGTCTTATGATGTCTGTCCTGATATATTGAGTTAGAAACAACTTTTTGCATAAAATTTGAGAGAGCTTTGCAATGGGACTATCCTTATTTTCTTATTCTTTTATATATAAATGGCATAAAACACAGAAATTAAATCATTAATAACTGGAATGTCACAGTTCACTTCATATATAGACTTCCGAATTAGAATTGATTGATACATATGTTTGATTCTTTTATATAGACTGTCCTTTGCAGGTGGATTAATATTACCTTATCTCATAACAAACTCTTCTGAAAACCACTGCAGATAAAATTACACTAAATTATTAATTGTGTAGACAGCCTGAGTTTAATAATGATTCTGAGCTGCTCATATTTCTGGAAACACTTTTTGCCCCTATCCTTGGCATTGCCAGAAACAATTAGAGGTCTTGAATTGAGAAGGTAAAGTTACAATGAACTGAAATCATAATTAGTCCCTGACCTGCTTTTGTTACCAATTAAGTTCTAACCTTGTATTTTCTCCTGAATAATGCAGACATGCCTTTCTCTTCTTTTCATAAATATTCTTTAATATTTACTACTAAATGATGAGTTGTGCCACATGGTTGTATCCTAGAGGCATCACTAATGAGAATTTAATAGTTCTTAACAGTTTGTGATTAGCCCGTTCTAGTGTTAACAGCCTGAAGAGGTTAAACTAAGTACAAATAAATTAACCCTTGCCTTTGCTTTCCAGAGAACACACTGACACTATTTAATTTAGACTGATAGGTAAGGAATGGAAAAATATATTTTTTTGTTTCTTCTCTAAGATATCCCCTGAGTCACATTACAATAAAAGTTACAACATGCACAGAATAGTTTTGACCTCGAAATTTGATATTTGGTAACAGAAATTAGTATGAACCTGAGAATTAAAGAGAAACTAACTGCATTTATCCTTTGGAGGAAATTTGTTGTACATGTTGTACTAATGGGTAAATGGTGATAGATTTTCTAGTCAATAAAATGGAAAAAGTACAATAACTTATGACTGTCAATGTGACATCTTACAAAGTTCTACTGGCCTGAATTTTGAGTACACAGTCACTTTGGTTTAATTATGATTAAAGTTAATCATAAATTTGTCAGTTTTGGGGGAATTTCACATCACACAATCCAATTCCACTAGTTTCCTGGTTCTTCTATATCCACCCTTCACCTTACAGCACACCACCAAAAGAAAACTTTTTTAAAATATTAATTTTTAAAATTAATTTTTTAAAATATTAATTTAAGAAAACAGCTACAAACAAATGTCTTCACTGCCTTCTCTTTCCCACCTTTCCATCACCTCTTCATTCATCTTAGTGTCATTGGGATGAACCAGGGGAGGTACCAGTCTCCTCCCTAATAACTGACGGATCTTTCTAAAACTGTGGACAATTGTAGTTAAATAAATTTGTTTTTTCATGCAAAATGTAGTCAAATTTACTACTTTCATAGCGTGATAAAAAGAAATAAAGGAAAATATTACTTTTCTCAGGTAATTATTAAATTTCCAAAATGAGATTAAAATATTTTAATAAACTATTTTCAGTGGCTTGAAAGCATGCAAAATCCAGTTTGCC
>PVIU01027005.1:0-21125 GCA_004026605.1 Ondatra zibethicus | reverse complement strand
CAGATGGCTTCTTCGTCCACCTCGCAGAAGAGTTTCAGGGCTTCTTGGTGTCTCGGGCAGATGCCTTGTTCGTTCACACGAGTCCCGCGCCCAGGGGATGGATGCATCTGGCGAATCACCTGGACCATGTTGGCCAACTGCAGGTTGGGGCGGAAGCTCCGCCGAGGAAAACTTTTTCGACACTGGGGACAAGTGAAGCACCTCCGAGGGGCTGGAGGTGGCGGCAGTTGGGTGATCGGGTCTAGCTCTTCTTCCTCGTCTTCCTCCAGCACTTCCTCCTCCTCGTCCTCATCTTCCCCCCTCAGGTCCTCCACATCTCCCAAGTAATAGTCCAGATCTTCCTCCTCCTCCTCCTCCTCCCACACATAGTCCATGTTGTCCCAGTTGGACCCGTCTATGCCACTACTCCAGAACACACCCTCCTCTTCCTCCTCGGCCTCCTCCTCCATGTCACCCTCGTAATCTTCATCCCGCATGGGGGTGTCCCAGCCCCCGCCTGCTCCCACAGCCTCCACTTCTTCCTCCTCTCCGACCTCCTCCTCCTCCTCCCGATCCAGCTCATCCCTGTCCTCGTCCTCCCCGCCCCACAACTGGGTTACACACACGCGGCAGAAGTTGTGCCCGCAGCCGATGGACACGGGGTCCGTGAAGTAATCGAGGCAGATGGCGCACACAGCCTCCTCCTGAAGGGTCTGCACAGGGTTGGGTGTCATGGCAACGGCAGCCATCTTAGTGTCCAGTCAGCCAGGGTAGAAGTGCAGTGGGGGGGTCGAGGGGGGGCCCGGGGGGGGTCTTCCTTCTCAGGAGCCCGGGACACCCGTCCCCACCCCAAGTCCTGCTTCTCCACAGCTTGCCTGCGGCGAGGCCGAAAGAATGTCCTCCCGACCAGCCCACCCCACACGCACACTCCCCTACCCCTAGACAACAGTCGTGTCTCCGACAGGACAGGGGGCAGAGGTGAACGCCACGGACAAGGACCTCAGGTGGACCTGAGTGCAAATCTGCCCCAACGTTCCCCGGGCCTCCTCATAAACCCCCCGCCCCTCCTCACTTCCTGGCCCCGCCCCCCAGCTTCCGGCCTCCCTCCCGACGCTTCCGGCGTCTCCACACGACCTAGACTCACGCGTTCCCTCCGAGGTTGTGCTACACGCCCACTTCTCCCACACCCCGCCCCGGACTCCAGGGCAACCGGAAACGAGGAGGAGACGCTCTAGCCGAGACGAGGGCACCGGACTGGAGGGCTAGGACGGCGGAGGCCCGCATCTCTGTGATGACTGGCCGAGGGGAACGCGTACAAAGCGGAAGAAGCCCCCATGTCCCGCCAGCGGGGACAGATGGCGGAGGGCAGCGAGGACGTGGAGCAGCACCCTGCTCTCCGTGCTACAACCGCAGCGGCCTAGCGCCATCCTACCGACCAGGCACGGACGACTGCAGAAGGGACTCCCAAAGCCAGTGCCGGAAGCTGAGGGGCGGGCCCGCTTAGCGTCAACTACTTCCGGCCCCTGTAGACCTGGTGCTGGTTTGAGGTCCCTTCGAGTGGGATCGTGGGCGGAGTCTGGCGAGATAGAGAAGACTGGCGTTAGAGAGGCGCCACCCTCCAGCTGGACTGGGCATTTCCATGCCCATTTTAGAAACTGCGACCTTGCTAGCACTCCGATAAGTCCTCCACTTGGGAGGGGAAGAGGCAGGAGGATTGCGGCAAGTTACAGGCTTGTCTAACCTGGACTACAAACTGAGACCCTGTCGCAGAAAGCAACTACCAACCGACCAAAACAGGCTAACCAAAAAAACTGTCAACTGGCCACTGTCCCATCATTTATTATTAATATCTACATGCATATTAAATGAAACTTCAGCTGTGTGGAAAGGAATCTTCTGAATGTGTTCTGTTTAAAAAGCGCAGAGTGCTGAACAGTCTGGAGTATACCATCTAGGAGGGCAGGAAATGTTTTAAGTGTATTTGGTACTTCGTACGTCTGTGTATTCATTTAGAGTAAATCATAGTTGTTGCCTCACAGGGTTTTGTGAAGATGTAAAGCGATCAGAATGTTTCCTAGAGCCTGGTAAGATAAGGGTTAACCAGCTAATCTATCATATCCTCGTCTGTAGAAGAAGACAGTAGAATTTCTCCAGGAAGGATGACCGAGCAGGAAAGACACTTTCCCGAACATGTAGTTCTTTCTATATCATTCGAGTTTTGAAACAAGTCCATATGTTCTCTTAAAAATAATATTTCTGGTACTGGAGAGATGGCTCAGTGGTTAAGAGCACTGACTGTTCTTCTGGAGGACCAGGATTCAATTCCCAGTACCCACGTGGCAGCTCACAGCTGTCTGTAACTCCAGTTCCAGGGTACCCAACACCCTCACACAGACATACACGTAGGCAAAACATCAATGCACATAAAATAAAAATAAAATGTTAAAAAAATAATAAGATTTCCCCACTACTATGTATTCATTCAGATTTTAATATTTTATACTGGCGGTGCATACCTTCATGTTTTGCAATCCAAATGCTTTTGAGATTTGTTTTTGTTCAATTCCAGTCTAAGGGGAAGGAGAGTCTCGAATTGTGTTTTGGAACTTGTTTTGTTTTGTTTTTGCGAGAGAATCTTGCCCTGGCTACATTAATAACGATAGCCCTGTGGTTCCCAGAGCTTTCTGCTGTCCTTTTTGCTTGTTTTGTCAGTTTGTTAGTTAGAAATAATTGGTGCATTATATCCTCTGAGCGCAAATTTAGTTGGGAATCAGCTCCAGCTGAAACATGTCAAAATCACAGACCTTCGTGGGACAAATCTAGTTCTCGGAAGTGAACGCAAGTCTGTCGAATCATAGCTTCAGTAGCTTGCTAGTCACCATTCTTACAGCCTCGTTTCCGTAGTGTAGTGGTTATCACGTTCGCCTCACACGCGAAAGGTCCTCGGTTCGAAACCGGGCGGAAACAGTTTTACGTTGGTTTTCTTTGCTTCCACAAAATACTGCATCATGTTGAAAAAAAATGGCCCTAGAAAAGCCAGAAATTGGGTCTTTAAATTCAGTGCACATTATCTCCGAAATACTTATGAAGCCATTATCCCGCCAAGAATAGCGGTGCCTCGGATGCGTGTGACATCTTCTTGAGACACATATAATTAAAATTGACAAAGCTCCGCTATCGAGGTTGTGGACTCCAGTCTTACATGGGGTGAACTTCCTTGTATGTAGAACAGTGATTAGAGGAACTTTTGTGACCAAGGCAAAACGGTGCTCTGTTGTCTGAACTACTACAAAGATAGACCACTAAATTGGAAAGCCCGTCAATGAGTGAGAAATGGGTACCATTTGGCAAATCCCTGGAGGCCGGCCATCATCAGTCTTCGTTCACCAGGTATTAGGCTACACCCAGGTGTCGGGGCCAGCTGCGTCGATAGGGACAAAATGGCTACTGAAGGTAGGCTGAGACCCCAGAATCAGGCAGGCCTATGTAAGCTTGCAAACCCTAGTTAGGATTCGGACTTGCATTTCCAGGAAAGGTGCTTTGTGTAATAAGAACCGCAACTCTAGATGATTTTTCTTTTTTAATTGAGTCTGTGTATGCTGAGATGTTTCCCTGCTCACGTTGCCACCACACATACGGGAATATAAAGTTGCCCTTTGTTATGAAAAGCCCTGGCACGAACATCTTCAACTCCAGGGACCTCTTCATTAATGTCAAGCGATACACACCAACTGTTCCTTAGTCTTGTAAATACAAAGCCAGGTCTACTTATCAGCTGTCCTCGTCTTCCCCACAAACACACCAAGCACTACAGTCTAATGATGACATCAAGTTAGTTTCTTAAACTTACTAGACAAAGGACAGACAGCATCACCTTCCATTTCAGAAGCACATCAAAGGTGCAGCTGGGGACCGCAGAGTGTGTGTATAACCCCCTATAGGGTGACCATAGCAAGAATTAGTCAGAACTTGTAAAACAGGCAGAGTTCCTAGCACACATGTTCCTGCAGAGTTAGTGTGACTATGTCTTACCATGAGATATGGATCAAAGTAAGCCACTGCAGAGTTTTGGAGAAGTATTTGAGTGCAACCCCACATCCCAACAACTGAAAATTTCCCAGCCAGGTAGCTCAGAGCTACTTGGGAGACAGAGGCAAAAGATGGCAAATTTAGGGCCTGCCTGAGCAATTGAGTGAGAGATGTCTTTTTGTTTGTTTGTTTGTTTGTTTTTGTTTTTGTTTTCTGGGACAGGGTTTCTTTGTAGCTTTGGAGCCTCTCCTGGAAAGCAAGAGATGTCTTATAGCTCAGTGACAGCATGTTTGACACTAAGTATGAGACCCCCCAAGTTCAATAGCTACTACTGCAAAAGATGCACACACGGGCGTATACGTATATATGTGTATATATGCAAGATATGATATGGTCATTGACCTCTTGAATGCTCGGTGGCATGAAATTAGACCCATTAACAACTCCATTATTAAGGGAGGGCTCATGAAACCCAATCCTCCCTCTTGTTTAGAGAAGGGCTAAAATAGTCCAGTATGGGGATACATAGGCAGTTAACAATTGCTGGGAAAGGTTTTGGGAGACCCTGCCCACCCCTAAGGATATGGCAGCAGTTAATGGTTTCCAAAGAAGACTTTTCTTCAGCAATGTAGCCACTAGTAAGCTGCTTATGTTCCTATTAATCCTTCCCATGTTCCTGAAAGCAACCCTAATTAAACTCCTTGGTTCACCAAGCTAGACAAGGGTGCAATTGTTTCTTTGTTCTGCCATTGATGCCTTATCTGGGGCAGGCAGATGTTTGTTACACTCTCCAGGAGAAGTCCACACAATAATCACTGTTGTAAATAGCTGAGGTTCCTCTTTGCTTCCTGTGTGGTTGTGTTGTCACTTGTAATGGGGTTGGGGATGTTTGTTATTTGCGTTTGATTTCGGCTTCCCCAGCATCCAGGTTGCCGTTTTGGAAGGACGGGTTCTAAAGAACAGCACACTGCAGAAGGCATCCTTAAACAAGCATCTTTCCTTTCTCTGTTCTGCTCCCACCCACCCTATGGTGATTGCCCCTCTCCATTGTTTCTGATGTAGTCTTCAGAAGCAATGATTAGATTTTTACCACCACCCTTTTTTTGTAGAAAAGATAACACATGTAGATACTTCTTGACATCCCTTTGTTCAGGAACATACAAATGCCTTGTTTTGTTTTGTGTTTTGAGTCAAAGTCTAAGTAGCTCAGGCTACCCTCAAATTGGCTATGTAGCTGAAGATGACTTTGAACTCCAGATACTCCTGCCTCTACCTCCTAAGCACCAGGATTACAGGTGTGCATTACCATGCCCTGCTACAGAAGCCTTTTTATTAAAATATACAAACTAAATGACCTTCAGGCATGCACAACAGCAGAACTAAACCATTGTTCACTGGCAACTGAAACTAATAATGATTATTATGATTTGTTTTAAAACATCAGCCAACCATTCACCTGACTTCTCTAAAGTTATTGATGAGGGACACGGACCTTAGCTTCCCAGCAATGGCAAGCACTATTCTAGGAGTCAGAGTGAGGTCACCTTGGAGATTCTGCACTTCTTGCACAAATGCTTGCAGGGTCTTTTGCAGATTTTTAGGGTCATCTTTTACCTTCAGGACTAGTATTGGAACACTTTCCTAAAGAATCGTGGCTTTTGCATTAAAGAGACACGGAAGTGAACAAGTTTCTCCCTGCTTGCCCTCCCTACAAATATAATGCACGCCCTCTAGAAACTGAAAATGGGGTAAGGGCAGGGACACAGAATTAATGAGCTCAGGCTTGGATGGGCTGAGAGGCTGTGAGCGATCTTAAAGAACGCATGACACAAGTGAGTCTGAGTCTAGGGACATTGGCCATTGCTGTTGTCTGAGACACAGAGTGAGGGTGTGGGTGGTGCTGCAAGCCCAGAGGTGGCTCTCCAGGAACATGGCTCTCAGCTAAAAAGAGGATGAGTTGGCACAGGAAGAAAAGAGGAAAGCTCCCGCTGGATGCAGAGGGAGCAAAGTAGGGAGAGATCCCTGGATTGTTACCCTGGAGGCTGTTGTTCACCTCAACCAGAGACTCAGACTAGCCCAGCGACTCCTTTCTGATGGAGAGGGGATTCTGAGGCACAGGACCCTCAGGAGCCCCTGCATTACAAATCCTGCCTCCTCGGGTATGTGGGAGTCAGTCTGGATAAGATCATTGTAAAATATTAAGCAATATATACTATTCTAAAATTTGCACAACGCAGATCCATATTTAACATTTAGCACGCTAAATGCATCTCAACTCTACATAAGTTTGATGAGATTTATTTTTATTTAAAAAGTCCTTAAGTGAAGCTTTAAATTTTAATAACATTTTCAGCTTTGCATAAGATTAGCTTAAAAGTTGATGTTCCCTAATTTCAATTTTGTCTTTATTTAATAATTTTTCACTCAATTATTTCTGAAAGCACACGTATTAAACGATTTCTCTTTTGACATTAGAGTCCTCCTCTCCATTTTCTCCCCATCTGGGTTGTTACTATCAATAGGGCCCAGATTACAAAGGCATTTAAATCATCCTGCTTTCTTCCTTGGAATAAAAAGCACAAACGGAGTGAGTTTGTCATCTACTGAAGTCGAAGTCATATTTATCTTGTCTGTTGACAGACTGTTTTGTTGTTATTCCCCACCCCCAACCCCCAGTGGGGAGGCAAAATGCGCCGGGAAAGTGGAAGCAAGCAAGAATGTCACATTCCTGCATTCAGAGTAGCTGGGGTGCTCTAACCGCAGGTTTCCGTAGTGTAGTGGTTATCACGTTCGCCTAACACGCGAAAGGTCCCCGGTTCGAAACCGGGCGGAAACAAATGAGGGTTTGTCCTTTTTTTTTCCTTACGTAATTTTAAAGACTTTTTGCTAATGAATGAATTCTTTGGTTTCGTTTATTTATCATGGCTCTGTGTGTGTGTGTGTGTGTGTGTGTGTGTGCGTGCGTGTATGTTTGTGTGTGTCTCTCAGGTTACAAGAGGTCCTTTTGTGCTCAGACTTTATTGTCCTCAAAGAACTTGAAGCCCTAGCAGATGCAGCGGGTCGGGAACGCAGTGTATCCACAAAGGAAGCATACTACAAGAGCGATATTTTGAAAATGAGTGTTGGAAGTCCAGGCTGCGGAAGATGTTCGTTCACAGGAAAGGTAGCGGCAGTGATACAGCCGCGGCACAGAAGAAGAAAAAAAAAGGCAAAGGAATCAATAGAGAAAGGAACAAGAGGAGCTTGCGACACATTGACGAGAAGTGCCGGGCAAGTAGCGATTGCTGGCCATTTGATAGAGGTTGTTTGAGCCGGTTTGGTCACACACTGCCCATGGTGTCCCACTGGTGTATCCCTTGGATCTCCTGCTGTCTGCTCAGTTTCCAAAACTATCCTCTCCCCTTCTGACCATCCTTACCCGCAGCTGGGGATAGATGGACAGTTGGGGACAAGAGGAGGGCTCAACAGTCACAAGAAAAGCAACAAGGCAGCCAGCAGTGACTGCTGGTCCCTTATCCAGACGTCTCGACTCAGTTGGGTGCACCGCATAGCTCAGCCTGCTCCCACAAGTCTTCACTCACCAAGCAGAAGATGCTTAATCGTATGCTAGGCAATTTGTCTCCCAGCAGTTCTGCCAGACTTGAAAGTCGCACAAAACCGAAGTAATCAACAGCGTCCTCTTCAAAGATCCACACATCCGAAGTACAGGCACAGTATGATTCAAATCAGCCCAGTGCTGGCAGAAATGCGCAGACCATCTGCATTAGTGCAGCTTCCTCCAAGCTATACCAACATGGTGCTCACTGCACAGTAACCACTTTGTCCCAAAACGTGCAAATCAGTAAGTCCAGGATCCAGAGCAGATTTAAAAACTCGTAGAGATGATGAGTGAAAAGACCCTAGACTCGTTGTGAGAATTATCTTGGAGTTCCTCTGCTTACATAATTTTTCATTTATTTATTTATTTACGTTTGCACATAGTAGAGTTCTCGAATATTAGACTTATTAGAGGTGTGTCTCTCCGTGCCCCTACCCCAGGCTCTGGATTGCCTGGATACCTTCAGCCCCCATCCCCTCCTGCTGCCCCTATTTGAACCATACTGGAAATCTGGGACCTCAGAATCCATCACGCACTGCTTTATCAATGTCATCCAAGTGGATTTGATTGATCCCACAGCTACCATAAGGCAGTTTTCAATGGCCTTCCACGTGGAGACAGAAAATAAATTGATAGCAACATAGCCATTACCAACCAATCTGCTGGGACGCCTAACAGCACCTACAGATGTCTGTCAATTTTGAGTCAGATATTTTTTCAATGATGCTAACTTGTCAGAGCTTTACAACCTCCTTAGACTCTCTTTTTTAGCAGAGCAAACATAGATTTACCTGTGAAAAGTGTGTAAGGACTTACAAAAGAGGGATGGGCTTCCAACACAACTACAACAGTCCTCTCGGGGGATCTTTAGCTGGGTGTGGTGTAGCCTGCCTACCGTCTCAGCAGGAGGGAGGCAGAGGCAGGAGGGTCACTACTGATTCAGAGCCACCCTGGTCTTAAAACAAACAAACAAACAAAAAACTCTTCCCCAGTCTGGTCTCAAACTGACAGAGATTCCCCTATCTCTGCCTCCTGAGTGCTGGGATTAAAGGCATGTGCCTACCACCACCCTGGCAAAACAAACAATCTTTTTGGTGTTTACATTGTAAACTCTCCTTATGCTGTTCCCTTTGTCTTTTTATCCCTGGCAATCTGAAAGCAACCTTGCTGCCTGGCAGTCACTTTTGCTTTTGCTTTCCTGAAATTTTCTCTCTCCTCTGTTGCAGGAGAGTGTTTAAGGAGGTTGAGTTTTTGTTTGTTTTCATTAAGTGTAAAAAGGAAACAAAAACGATAAATGGGTATCATAGGAATTTAGCAGAGTCACTGTATCCAGGGTAGACATTAGAGTGAACACTGTTTTCTAGAAGTCCTTTGACCTTAAAGAATCCTTGTGGAAAACAACAATTGTTTTCTATAACCTGAAGAATTGTTTTGCTAAAGGGGCATTGCAGCCATGAGGCACACCTATGGCTCCTTTATTACTGTGTGTTGCAAATGGTACATAGAAAAGGGCTAGAGTCCTGGGCAGAAGCAATGATTGCCTTTAATAAGGTGTGCAAATTAGACTAGTGACCTTGGTGTGAGGAAATACTTTGTGTAACGACCAGTAAATATGCCTTTGTATGGCTGTTCTGGGTTCAGGCCATCGGAGAGGCTGGAGCGTCCTGCTGTCACATAGGCCTTAAATTTTCATCTTAGAATCCTGGGACACTGGCAGACCAGGATTGAGCCAAGGACCTGACTCAGAGTCTGCGACCTCCACTGGAGCCGGAGTGGAACTAAACCAGTTACCTAAGACACAGAGAGAAAAGGCTCCACTAGGAGCAGAAGCCAAGAGCAAACCCAGTCCTGGGAAACGAGTGGATCAGGACTGACCCAGCGACCATATCCAGAGCCAACGATCTCCACCGGAACAGGTACAAAGGAGTAACCCCGAGCGAGCGAGCCAGAGCCAGAGACTGCTGAGGGTCCGGACTTGAATCTGGGACCTTCAAGGGAGTAGACCTAAGCCAACACCCTGGTGGGTCTGGGCAAGAGTCTAGGACCTCCAGGAACTAGGCCGGAGCCAGGACCACTGCCAGCCTGGGCGTCGGTGAACCTGGGTCCTCCGAGGGAATAGGCAGGAACCAGAGATCTCGGCGGGGCCAGGCACGAGTCTGGGACCTCAGAGAGAGAAGACCTGAGCCAGGTCCCCTGTGGGTTCCGGCATTGGTATGGGACATCAAAGGGAATAAGCAGGAAGCTGGAACCCCCTGTGTGTCCCAGCACGAGTCTGAGACCTCTGAGGAAGTAAGCAGGTCCTCTGCAGGTTCCGGTGCACCCGAGCCTGGGACCTCCAAGAAAGTAGACTGGAACCAGAAACCTTTCCAGGTCCACCTCCAACCCAGGGACTTCTGCAGGAGGGAATCCAGGCTAGGATTTACAGATACAGGTCAAAGCAGGTAACCTAAGCCAAAGTTGCCCTGAGGCAAGGAACTCCACCTTGGGCAACAAATTCCACAGAAGTGGAATTGAACAAGACTCCTAGGACAGAGAGGACTGGAGGAAACAAGCTCCCCTGGGAGCAGAAGCCAGGAGCAAATCCAGCCCTGGGAGCCAACCCAGTCCTGGGACACTGGCAGACCAGGATTGAGCCAACGACCTGACTCAG
Organism: Ondatra zibethicus; assembly: GCA_004026605.1. Lineage (NCBI taxonomy): Eukaryota > Metazoa > Chordata > Mammalia > Rodentia > Cricetidae > Ondatra > Ondatra zibethicus. The sequence goes on along the minus strand of PVIU01027005.1, from coordinate 10,869 downwards.
AGTCTACGACCTCCACCAGAACCAGAGTGGGACTGAACCAGTTACCTAAGACACAGAGAGAAAAAGCTCCACCAGGAGCAGAAGCCAAGAGCAAACCCAGTCCTGGGACACGAGTGGATCAGGACTGACCCAGCAACCAGATCCAGAGTCAGCAATTGCCACCAGAACAGGTCTAACTCCAAGCCAGGGACTTCTGCAAGAGGAGATCCAGACCAAGATTTACAGAAACAGATCAAAGCCAGCAGCCTAGGCCAAGTAGACCTGTGAGACAGCAAACTCCAAGGGAGCAGACCAAAGCACAGGAGCACTGAGCTACCTCCAGGAACAGGAATAACCAACGAGGTAACTAGAACTGTGACACTGACTGTACCACGAGAAAAACCATTTTAGCTTCGGATTCACTGGAACCTAGAAGATTATTCAACAGAATCGCAAGACAGCCCCAACCACACCTATTAGAGGAAAAGATGAGTAGAAAAGGTAAGATCACATGATACACCACAAAGAACAACACAATACCAGTAAAACCTAAAGACCCTATAAAAGACCTGAACAACCAAATATGAATGAACCAGAAGAAAATGATCTAAAAAATAACCTCAAGAGAATGTTTGAAATTCTTAAAGATGAAATGAGAAATTACCTTAAAGAAATGGAGGAAAAAAAAAACAAACAAAAAATTGGAAGATATCAGCAAATCACTTAAAGAAAACCAAGAAAAAGAACTCAAACATATAAAAGAAACTATTCAGGACTTGAAAACTGAGATAGAAAAAATAAAGAAAACACAAGCTGAAAGAATTAAAGAAACAGAAATCATGAGGAAAAGCACAGGAACCAAAACTGCAAGAACAAACAACAGAATACAAGAAACGGAAGAGAGAATCTCAAGTGCTGAAGATAAAATAAAGGAAATAGACTCATCAGTTAAAGAAAATATTAAATCTAACAAAAGCTTAACCCAAAATATCCATGAAATATAGGACAACATAAAAAGACCAAATCATAGAATAATAGGTATAGAAGGAGAAGTTCAACTCAAAGTCACAGAAAATTTATTTAACAAAATCATAGAAGAAAACTTTCCCTACCTAAAGAAAGATATGCCTATGAAGATACAAGAAGCTTACAGAACACCAAATAGACTGGATCCAAAAAAAAAGTCCTCTCGCCACATAATAATCAAAACACTAAACATACAGAGTAAAGAAAGAATATTAAGAATTGCAAAGGAAAAAGGCCAAGTAACATATAAAGGTAGACCTATCAGAATTACACCTGACTTCTCAGTGGAGACAATGAAAGCCAGAAGGTCATGGTCAAGCATTATGCAGACTACTATACCCAGCAAAACTATTGATCACCATAGAAGGACAAAACAAGATATTCCACGACAAATCTAGATTTCCCCAGTACCTAGCCACAAACCCAGCCCTACACAAAATACTAGAAGGAAAACTCCAACCCAAGGAAGATGGCTACACCAACAAAAACACAGATAATTGATTATCTCATTAGAGCAAATCTCGAAGAAGAAGAAAATGCACAAATTAACATCACCAACGATGAAAACTAAATTAACAGGAGATAGCAATCACTGGTCATAAATATCCCTTAATGTAAATGGACTCAACTCATCCAGGAACAGACCCAAAGGAAATTCCTAAAGTTCAAACCATTGTAGATAGGATCACCTGCCAGCACACACCCATCATTTTTCACCAGGACACCCCTAGACAAATGGCAGCCAATCAGGGGTCCTGAACCTTAGAAATCCCTCACCCCCTCCCACTTTACTACTATAAGAATCCAACCCTAACTGAGCTCAGGGCTCTCCAACCCCTTCAATAGGATGGACACGCAGAGTCCAAGTTTGCAAACTTGTGTAAGAGTAGCAGCTCTTTGCTTTTACATACAGGGTTCGATCTCCTTGTTGGTTTTGGGTGGACTTCATGATCTGGGCATAACAAATAACAACATAGATAACAACCTAGAACATGAATCAGCTTCAACAAGTTTTATTCTTTCAGTAATTCTCCTTTATCTCTACCTCCCTCTACCTCCTTCTCACGCTCATGGGCTACCCTTTCATAGTCACTTATTGGCCATCTCCTTCTGACTGGTCCATGGATTCCTTTGTATCCCTTTTTGTTTTGTTTTGTTTTTTGTTTGTTTTTCAAGACAGGGTTTCTCTATGTAAGCTTTGGAATCTGTCCTGGAACTCCCTCTGTAGACCAGGCTGGCCTTGAACTCACAGAGATCTGCCCAGCTCCTTGGTACCCTTTTGAATTTAGAGATTAATATGGATAGCTTCAAATTTCAGGTATTAATCCCTTACCATGGTTTTAGCATTGTTCTAGGTGCTCAACATTGATTTATAAACCTGTGGTATCCCACTATTTAATTCTTCCTTTTCTATTGCAGTGATGGAAACACTGCTGTACCAGATAGACAGAGTCCCCACCTTTCTGAAGTTCACTTTCTGATAGGCTATTTATAAAACTGGAACAGTTATAGAAATAATGTAAGTGAATGATGACCTTAGTGATTTCCCAGGCTGGGAGAAAAAAGTGTCAGAGAGTGCTCAGGGAAAGTCAGACCAAAAGAAGTGACAGACTCAGGAAAGGAAAGGGCCAGCCATCATCCAAAGATCTGGGGGAGGAGGCCTCCATGGGAAGAAAGAGAGAGGTTCTCTTAAGAAGCAGCACATGGATGGTTTCAAAGGCAGAGAGAAGATTGGTGGTGCCAATCTTCTGGGAGAGGACAGGTCATAACTCTACTTCTCTGGATCTGAATTCTAATGACATCATCTACGTCCTTGGTTTGTGCTTTATGCTTAGGTAGAAAGGTGAGTGGGAGCCATGGAATCTGCTGTCTGCGGGGGAACTCCCAGGCTAGTGAACACACAGCATCAGCCCTAAAGAATGCGTGGGTGCATATTTATCTTTATCCAGGGGATTACATTAATGAAAGTACTAGCCAAAGGGATTGTCCCTGTTTCACAAATTGCTACAATAACTTTAGAGAAAAATCAACAATATTTGTAAGTAGATTTTGAAGCCTTAAGGCTAACTGCACTTTAATGTTTTCAACTATAACAAATTGAATGTTACCAAATTTTCACAAAGAAAGTGGGTGCTCCTTTCCCATTTATAGACTCCACCCTTCAGATACGATCTCCAGTAACAGTGGTAAATTAGGAGGTCTCCCAAAACTCCCAGAGATTTTAGTTCAACTTGCCTTGCCTGACAAACAGTGGAGGGTTGGGTTATTTTGGGTCATCTTTCTGGCCACTCTTCCTGTTCCAGGCATTCCTGGAGGATTAGGCTGTTCTGGTTGACAGTTTTCTTCCTCAGAACAAGGACACGTGTCTGGCACAGTCTTGTGTCTGCGAGACTTGTACCCTTGCACAGATGTGACGTAGCAATGAAATCGCGGACACTTGAGGACTGTTGTCACTCTCATGACCCAAGGCAGACCCTGGGAGAATGATCTCAGGTTAGGCAAAGGGGAATCAGTGACAGTTGAAAAAACTATGGAATTATTTTTAAAATAGTTAGATAACACCCACAAATATACTAAATGTGCTGATAATTTTCCATATCCAATAAGGCTGTTTTTATTATATGTGTATGAGTGTTTGCCAACATGTATGTATGTGCACCACATGTGTGTCGGTGCCCTTGGGTGCCAAAGGGGGCATTGAATCTCCTTGTACTCCAGTTAAAGATGGTTGTGAGCTGTCAGTATGTGGTGCTGAGACCCAAACTCAGGCTTTTTTGATTGTTTGGCTTGGTTTAGTTTTTGTTTTTCTTTTTTTCAAAACAGAGTCTCACTGTGGGGATCAGGCTGGCCTTAAACTCAGAGACCCACCTACGTCTGACTCCCAAGTGTTGGGATTAAAGGCATGCAGTCACTATGTCAGCCCAAACTCAGGTTTTCTAGAAGCACAGCAAGTGTTTCTAACCAGAGTTATCTGTCTTTTCTGCCCCTCCAGTAAAGCTTGTGAATAATAAACACCACAACATGAATGAACCTAGAAGATGTTCTGTTCTGTGTGATAAGACAGTTAAAAGGCATGAATGTATTTGGCATAGTAGTGCCTGCCTGTAACCTCAGTACTTGGGAGAGTACTTGGGAGATGAGACTCAGTAGAATCCTAAGTTCAAAAGCGCTAGTAAAGATAATGGAATTCACAAAGACAGTGGAATGGCGTTTGCAGGGGTGGAGTAAAGACCGTAGTGGGGAGTTAGTGTTTGATTAAACAGTTTTGTCAGGACAGATGGAAAAGGTCCACGAGGCCAGGCACGGTGGCACACACTGGCTGGCTGGCTGATCTTCGGGTTCACAGGCCGCTATGGTCAACAGAGCTAGTTCCAGGACAGTCAGTGCTACATAGAGAAACCCTGTCTCGAAAAACCAAAAAACAAAAACCAACAACAAAAAAAGAAAGAAAGAAAGAACGAGCGAACGAAGGAAGAGAGAGAAAGAAAAAGAGAGAATAAAAAAAGGTTTTCTCACCTGAAAATGAAAAAAGCGGCTCAGCAATGTGAATGTAGTTAATGCTACGGAATTGTACAGTTGACATGCTTCAAATAAGAATCAGAGGTGTAACTCCGTGGTAGAGTTCTTGCACTGCGCATGCAAGACCAGAGTTTGATTTTTAAAAAGAAAATATTTATTAAGGTGAAGGATTTCAAATATATCATGCCACAATAAAACTGAGTTCACAGGGCTCCTGACCTTTGCAAAGGTAGATAACACCTTGCCCAGATCGGCCCACGAACATTTCAATCGTAAGTTTCCAGAGTGTCGTTTGTTTTTCCCAGAGGGTTGGAATGAAGACTGCTGAAGTTTCATTTCAAACATCCGTCATCAAGTCTAAAATTACTACCGTGCGCCCAACGTGGGGCTCGAACCCACGACCCTGAGATTAAGAGTCTCATGCTCTACCGACTGAGCTAGCCGGGCGCTATGTTGTAGGGTGATTAATTTCTTCAGAACTACGTTTAGAGAACAGTTAGTCGGAAGTTTGGGACTGAACGGAGAATTTGATAGAACTACCAAAGCTCGGACATTTTGAACCGTTGGTGCCTGACCATCCTCCCTATTTAGTTCCATTTTCTGCTTACGTTTCTCTACCAAGATCAGGAATTTTTTTTGGGGGGTGGGGGAATAATTTACTCTCGAATGTTATCGAGAGTAGTTCCAAATTGAGAAAAGTGAGCGAAGCGAAGCCCGCCACTGCCAACGACCTTTTCTAACGCGTGCCTCCACCATCTGGAGTTTTTCGCAGCTGTCGGCTTGCTCGTTCAATTTGTAAATTTAGCACGAGGGGAAAAAACTTGGTATGCAAAAAGTTACTCACATCTGGAGATGCCGGGGATCGAACCCGGGGCCTCATACATGCAAAGCATGCGCTCTACCACTGAGCTACATCCCCACTCGCTTCTCAGCGATTCTCAGAACTTCTCTAGTGACTGCATAACGTAAGACTCCTACTTGCACACTGAATTCCGCTGTCTGCGGACCGCAAACATTTGCAGGATACTAGAGAGGCCGCGCCGCCTCGTCGTTCCGGAGTTTTCCTCCGACCCTCACTAAAGAAGCTTTTCCTCCCGGAAAGATTCCCAAGCGCAGACAGATCCGAGACCAGAAACTGGGTAGAGGGTAGAAAAGGGGAACAAAGAAACCCACTCATCAGGCGTTATGACAAAAAAGAACCGCGACCCGAAAAAGATGATACGTTAAGTTTGTGTTTTAAACTCAAGATAATAGTAAAACACAAAATGTTTAAACAAAATAATGAAGTTAATTGCTTTAGATGCGGAAAAGTGCATAGGAAATGGGCAAGTTTTCAAATGCTTGTTTTTTTTTTTCTTAATTTCGCAATTTAAAACTGTGTGTGATGGCCTGCAGGCTTCGTGGATAAGGTAACATTTGAATGGAGACCTGCAGGAGGTGGGCAGTACATTCTACAGATTTCTGCGAGGAGACAGATCAGCCGTGCGAGCCCAGGAGCTGGGATTCGATGGTGGTGCAGTTGTGTGTCTGCATAGCATTTGTAAGTCAACCATAACTAATCAAACCACTTCAGCATGGCATCCCCATGAATCAGTTGCCCTGCCCTCCGTCCACTGAAGAGGTCTTCGCCACATTCCATTGCATGCTGGAATGTGTATGGATGAGGGGGTTTGAAAAAACAGCACAAGTATTGGGAGCTACAGTCCACAGAAATAACCTTTTTTTAAAATCTGGGTCTCATATAACTCAAGCTGACCTTCAACTGGCCATGTAGCCAGAGATGACCTTGAATTCCTGATCCTCTGCCCTTTAATGCTATGATTACAGGTCTGCCACCAGGCCCAGCAAAAACACATCACTGAGGTCCTTGAAGTATTTACTCTGACTTCTTGGTACAGGTCCTGCTCACCATCTGCAGGGCATTCCTTAGTCCCGGGACTCACTCGTTTCTTCAACTGACTTAAAGTTCCTTATCTTAAAAACAATTGTAGTTGAATTTGCAGAAAAATTAAAACGTTCCATGACGGAGGGGGAGAATCAAGCAGGAGTCATTACACAGGAGTCTTTCCGACATGTAGTAATATCAAGAAGGCCCACAGGGCTGCATTGTGGTCAACACCAAAAGTCATAGGAGATGATGAGGACAGGGAAGTGTAGCTGGGCACAAAGAGAAGGTGGGGTCTTCAGGTTATTGTGAGGACTTTCAGATTTTACTGAGAGTTAGTAGCTATTCAGAGGGCTCTGATGTATACTGTGGAGACATCAGCTCTAAAACGGTTCTCTAAGATCAAAAAACTGGAAGGTCGGAGATGGGCTTAAGCCAACAGAAAGTCTTTCCTAGCCGGCAACTATACTGGATAGTCACGATCCCAGTGTAATACCGAGCCTTTCTCAGCGTGAGTCTCTAAGCACAAAACCATTTCTGGGTTGACATATACTTATGTCAGTCAGCCAGAAGCAGAACTACAGAAGCTAAAAAGCAAGGTCAGTACATTTTGAGACTTTCCCAGAACTATATGGACTTTGATGGATGAAGCCTTTGTTTTAGTTTGGCTGGCGTTGCCGACTACCGTCTACATGCTGAGTGTTACAGTCTGAACGGCGCTTCCACCATGGAGTCAGTTGTGCTAAGGTCTGGGGCCCTGTTCTAAAAGCTCACAAGAGTGTTGAGACCGAGGCCTAGGGACTGAGCCAGGGCAGGAAGTGGAGTGAGAAGCCATAGAAACTAAGAAGAAAGTAGGAGACCATAGACTGGAGAGAAGCAAGGAGAAAATGCTCTCAGGAAGGACACCTCAGAGAGCAGGAGAGGTGAGGTCTGCACCTTCGGGTCAAAATTGCATGAGTGGTGGGTGACATTGACTAGAAAGGTTTTGAGAGAAGTAGAGAAGGTAGTCTGACCCTCGTGGCCTCCAGAGAAAAACGAGACAGGGAAGCAACTCCAGAAAGTGTCCGCAGAACCCAGCTGACACCAGCTGGAGCGACAGAGAGAGTTTTTTTCTTTTCTTTTCTTTCTTTCTTTCTTTCTTTTTTTTTTTTTTTTTTTTTTTTGGTTGGTTGGGTTTTGGCTTTTTGTGGGAGGTAGTGGTGGAATAATACTGAATGAAATAAGAAAAAGTGATCGTATTACTTGTTCAGAATTAAAGGTGGAGAATTGTAAGAGATTTAGTTAACAAAAGTGGACAAAAGGCCGTGCCTAGGGCGAGGAGGTACAGCCAAATTCCAGACCCTAAGTTTAGCTCAGCGCAGTGCCAGGGTGAGTCGGTATGCGGGGAACAAGATACCTTGCCCCCGGAGAGCCAGGCCTTTGCCCCTGTACTGCAGGGTCAGCCCAGGTCGCCAAATAGGAGTAGAGTCCAGCTGGGCTTGTGTGCTCACCTGTCCGGAGTGTTCTACTGCTGCCTGGGTCATACTGGGGCGGTCTAGAGGGACTGAGGAAGGGGGTCGAGAGAAGGGAGGTCGCCGGCTGGGGTGGTGGCTCTGGGAGCCCAGAGAAAGGGCACCACCTGCTTCCACTCCCAGCTGGGTGCACCCTCAGCTCAAGTCTCAGCTTGCCGGGTGCCGGCCCCGCCCTTTCTCGCCCAGTGGGTACACGGGAGCCCGGCCCAGCTTGGAGTTACTGTAGAGCCCAGGGGCCTCCCCAGCGCCACAGGACTTGAATGTACCAAGGACACGGATGGCGACAGTGGGGCCGCGGACCGGGCCGAATGCAGGGGCCGAAGCGCTGGCGCTGGCGGCAGAGCTCCAAGGAGAGGCGACATGCTCTATCTGCCTGGAGTTTTTCCGGGAGCCGGTGTCGGTGGAGTGCGGTCACAGCTTCTGTCGCGCCTGCATCATGCGCTGCTGGGAGCGTCCCGGTGCGGGGACCGGCACCGTGACCCGCACGCTGCCCTGCCCGCTGCCCTGCCCTCAGTGCCGCGAGCCCGCGCGCCCCAGCCAGCTGCGGCCCAACCGACAGCTGGCCGCGGTGGCCTCGCTACTTCGGCGCTTCAGCCTACCCCAGACCGTGGCCGGGGAGCGCGGGACCCCTGAGGTGGCGGCTGCACGGTGTTCGCAACACGGCGAGCTGCTTAAACTCTACTGCCAAGACGACGGACGTGCGATTTGCGTGGTGTGCGACCGCGCCCGCGAGCATCGTGTGCACGCCGTGCTGCCACTGGAGGAGGCGGTGCAGGAGGCCAAGGTGGGTGCAGGATCTTCTGGACCCCTGGCTCTACTCCGCCGCCCCCCGCTCTCCTGGCAGACAGCAGGCAGGATGGCCTACAGCGGAGCTCGCGTCTCCTTTCTCTCATCCTAAATTGTGGTTTACTAGGACATCCCTCATCTCCTCTGGTCCCTCAGAGCCCGCTGCTGCCTGGAGACGACCCCAGGAACTTGAAGATTTTCTTGTCTGTTACCAACCGCAGTTGTAACTCTGCCCAGGAGCAAAGTCTCTGTTTCCATGCCCACATATCCTCCGCATTCACTTACTCCTTTCCTAGGGGTGTGGCACTACTCAAAGTACCCGGTTCTTAGAGGACCATAACGGGGCTTCCTGGTTTATGTGGTCTGTCTCAAGAGGGCTGTGTGAAGCCTCTGGGCACCTCCCCTTTGTCTGTCCCTTGCTGGGTAGCTGCACAAGAGGTGTGTGCTCCCGCTAGCCTTTGCTGCTCTGTCCCTCTCCAGCCCTCCTACATGTATGCTTTCTGTTGCTGGAGAGGAGAGAAAGAGACAAGACAAGTGTGGGAGCCTTGACTTTCAGCGTAGACCATGTGGCTGATGACCTTAGGGAAGCGAGCTCCTCCTGGGGCTTTGGAGAGCCTCTGCGTCTGCTCTGCTGGCTTAGAGTGCACAGGCTCTGTTCGCCCCACAGCCAGAGATGGTATCTATCTGGTCTCCTGCCCCCGAGAGCGGAACCTTGGCTTTCTCCCAGATGGTTCTAGGATGGCATATGAGGGGGTTTCCAGAATTCTCTTCCCACAGTATCTCCCTTCATACCACAGGAGCTGCTGGACTCCAGGCTGAGGGCCTTGAAGAAAGAACTGGAAGAGTATGAAGTGTTCCGGTCCACCGAGGAGAGGGAGAGCAAGGAGCTTCTGGTGAGTCCAAGTGTGGGAGGCATAGTGTGTGTGTGTGTGTGTGTGTGTGTGTGTGTGTGTGTGTGTGTGTGTCTGTGTCTGTGTGTGTGTGTGTGTGTGTCTGTGTCTGTGTGTGTGTGTGTTAAAACAGTAGGGTGGATTTCAGAAAGATAATATGGTACATATATCATGAAGGTTGACCGTATAATTTACAATACAAACAAGAGAAAGGGACTGTTCAAATAATTTTTAGGATGCACAGTCAATCATAACTAGCCATTAGGACCTGTAGTAGCATCTTGTAACTGAATGCACTAATATTTCTTCACAGAAACGTGTCATAATATGTAAAAACATGAACACAATAAGGAGACACATATTATTAGCCCGAGGCATATTCGGAAAATATGGAAAGAACTCGCTCTGTAGGCCAAGCTGACCTCGAACTCACAGAGACCCACCTGCTTCTGCCTACCGAGTGCTGGGATTAAAAGCGTGCGCCTCCACCGCCTGGCAGAAAATGCTCATTTTCAAAGCTTTGATTTAAGGACTAGAGTTTAAGGGAGAAGATGGTGAGAAGGGATCAGAGCTGCTCCTGGTTGCGGCAGAGGACAGGAGGCTTGGAAACTCCAGTGCTAGCTATCCTCCAGAGTCCAGCACCTCCAATTTGAAAAGAAAATAAAATGGGTCTTGTTTTGGTTACTATAGACAAACATGAGTCACTGTCTTTTTTTAATCATTTTTTTACTTTTGGTTTTTGAGATAGGGTTTCTCTGTAGTCTTGGAGTCTGTCCTGAAACTATCTCTTGTAGACCAGGCCTCGAACTCACAGAAATCTGCCTGCCTCTGCCTCCCAATTCCTGGGATCAAAGATGTGTACCACCACTGCCTGGTGTCACTGTCATTTTCTACCTCAAAAATTCAGCCCCTAACTCAATAAATAGTGCTGAACAAAGGACACGGCCAACAAGACAAAACGACAGCCTACAGAATGGGAAAAGATCTTCACTAACCCCACATCAGACAGAGGTCTGATCTCCAAAATATACAAGAACTCAAGAAATTGGACACCAAAAGAACACATAATCCAATAAAAAAAATGGAGTACAGACCTAAACAGAGAACTCTCAACAGAGGAATCTAAAATGGCTGAAAGACACTTAAGGAAATGTTCAGCATCCTTAGTCATCAGAGAAATGCAAATCAAAACAACTCTGAGATTCCATCTTACACCTGTAAGAATGGCCAAGATCAAAAACACTGATGACAACTTATGCTGGAGAGGTTGTGG
>PVIU01027004.1:0-21149 GCA_004026605.1 Ondatra zibethicus | reverse complement strand
CATATAGACTAGATTCCCAAAAAGCTAATACATGCAGAAGAGATAGGTCCCAGTGCCATTATCATTGGCTTCTCAGTCAGCCCCCATTGACAGCCACATTCAGAGATTCCGGTTTGATCATATGCTCATTCAGTCCTGGTCCAGCTAGATTTGGTGAGCTCCCATTAGATCAGGCACACTGTCACGGTTGGTGGACCAGCCTCTCCCGATCCCGATTTCGTTGCTCATCTTCTCCTACCTTCTGCTCTTCAACTGGACCTTGGGAGCTCAGTCCATTGCTCTGATGTGAATGTGGGTCTCTGTCTCTATCTCCATCCATCGGACGAAATTTCTATGGTGATGACCAAAAAAAAAATTTAAAAATTTAAAAAAAATTAAAACTAACACAGAGACTAAATTATCTTGTGTTTAAGCCCTTATTGATGAGATTTAATCGAACGTGTAGAATGAAATTTGTGCTGCATGAAGCTGAACTGTATCTTGGAAATCTACTTTACTCTGCATTACTCAGAGGTGGATCATCGGACTCATACCTTACTCACAACCACTCACTGTTTTATGACCCAGTTCACTTGTCCTCTTTTATGGTATCATAGAGATCCAGGTACCTGCTCAGAGTCTTCTGATTCCTTCTGACCTCCATAAAGTATATTGTTCTACGTCAGGGTTCAGGGTTGATTAGTTTAAAAGCTGATTGATAGCTTACAAGCAAGCGTGGCCAAGTGCTAGGTTTGAAACAATGAGTCAAAAGTTTCAAGGTATTATGGATTAAATTATGTACACCCTCCCCAAAAATATGTTGATATCCTACAACCCAATATTTAAAAATGTGGTCTTACACTCTAAGCAATAGTGGAAAGGGTGCATGAATTGGCCTTGCCCTGTAATCAGATTGATGACTACCTTAATTGTCATCATAGGACCTTCATCCAGTGACTAATGGAAGCAGATGCAGAGATCGACAGCTAAGCACTGGGCCAAACTTCTGGAGTCCAGTCGAAGAGGGGGAGGAGCAATAATATGAGCAAAGGGGTCAAGACCGTGATGGGGAAACCCACAAAAACAGCTGACCTGAGCTGACTCTGGACTGAGAGCTGGGGAACCTGCATAGGACCAAACTAGGCTATCTGAATGTGGATTGTGTGGTTTGAGCAGTTTGCAGGGCCACTGGCAGTGAGATCATGATTTATCCCTAGTGCATGAAATGACATTTTGCAGCCCATTCCCTATGGAGGGATATCTTGCTCAACCTAGATACAGTGGTGAGGGCCTTGGTCTTGCCTCAACATGTTATGATGGACTTTGTTGACTTCCATGGGAGGCCTTACCTTCTCTGAGGAGTGGATGGGTGGTGAGGTAGCTAGAAGGTAGGGGGAGCAGGAGGAGGGGAAGGAGAGGAAACTGGGATTGGTATGTAAAATAAAACAGATTTTAAAGCAAAGAAAACCAGCCTACAAACACAATCCCAGTGAACCTAGACAACAATGAGGACCTTAAGAGAGACATACATAGATCGAATCTACATGGGAAGTAGAAAAAGACAAGATCTCCTGAGTAAATTGGGAGCATGGGGACCTTGGGAGAGCATTGAAGTGGAGGGGAGAGGCAGGGAGGGGAGCAGAAAAAAAATGTAAAGCTCAATACAAATCAATAAAAATATAGAAAAAAATAAAACTTTAAAAAAAAAAAAAACGAATGTGGCCTAACTTAGAAGTATAGTCTTTGAAGATATAATGACGTTAAGATGAAGTTGCTTGGCTGGGCCCTAATCTACCCTAACTGATATCCGTACGAAAGTGGGAAATTGGCCACAAACACAAATGTGTACAAAAGGAAGTACACAGCTAGGAGATGGTTCAATCAGTAAAGTACTTGCCAAACAAGCATTAGGAATCAATTTCAATCCTCCAGAATTTACCTGTAAAAGGCTAGGTGTGGCAGCACATGCCTGCACTTACCGGCCAGTGTAGCTGAGTCAGTGAGAGCCAGGTTCAGTCAGTGTCATTCTGTCTCAAATATTAAGGTAGAGAAAAATCAAAGAAGACACTCAATATTAACCTCTGGCTTCCACAAGCATATGCATACTTATGTAATTGCATGCTCATATACACCCATCTACATAAATACATGCACAATCGTGCATTCAAACACACACACACACACACACACATACACACACACATGCAAGACTACATGAAAATTGTAAAACCTAAACAGAATTTTAAAACCTTAGACTTCAAAAGCTGGAAAAGGCAAGAGATCTCTCCCCTCTAGTGTACAGGCTGAGAATTCCTCCAAAGCCTTCACAACAGAGCTCTTGCCTTCATAAGTATGAGAAAAGAATTTTCTTTTAGTCACTTTGTTATAGCTGACCTAGGAAACTCATAGAAATCATATAGTGCCCCTTCCTTTAAAAAAAATGAAAATGCAAATAATTTTGAAGGGGTGAAGGAAACCCCCAGAATCTTCCAGTCTGTGTGGTTGCTGTAAAGCTCATCATAGCAAATTATTTAGCAGAACAAGACATCTTACTTATACATACATTCTTAATTTCCATTTTTTGTCACATTTTATCTTTAAACAGATTTTTTTTTTTGGTGGAGTCATACGTTAAGCTTTATTGTGCACACGGGACTGAATTAATTATCACCAGAAAACTTTTTCCAAATTGTGCTGTACTTAAATATGCCTAAAACAAACTTCTGGGTGTCAGACTCTGAACTAACACTGGCTAATGACTCATGTTGAACCAGACTTCTTTCATTCTTCACTTGACTAGATGCTCTGTTGGCTATGACGGTCACACAGATCACCTCCACACTTTCTGTAGCTCCTTCCCCCATTCCACATCTCCCTCCATCCCCAGTTCTCTGTCCTTTCTGGTTTCCTCACCTTTAGACACAAAGAGTGCTATTGTTTAAGATATCCTGGGTCTCATCAAGATAAGTGATGATAGCATCCGGGGTTGGGGCTCCTGTGGCAAAGCCTACACAAGATTTCAAGTTCTTTTCCTACACTTCAGCTTCCTGGAGTCATGAAGATAAGAGATCCAAAGGTATTCTGTTTCCTTACTGCCTGGGGTGCTTGGTGGAGAAGTAAGGTAGACCAACTATTCAAACAGTTTTCATATTTTTTCTTTTCTAATAATATTTTTCACTTGTGAGTTTTGACTTTTATTGGAGATTTTTGTTTGTTCTGAGTTGTTAGTTTTTGAGGCAGGGTCTTAGTTCAGACTTCCTACTTCCTTAGTTTAGCCTTCCTACTTACTCTGTAATTCAGGCTGCCTTTAAATTCCTAATTCTCCTTGCTCTGCCTCTCAAATTCTAGGATCATAGGCATGTACTGGCAAGTGCAGTTAGTTGGTAACACTTTCAAATAAGTACACAATGGCACATTGATGAGGTTCACCCCATTCTCGCCCCATGCTGTCTTCTTTTGCCTCCTCCTTTCCCTTCCCCTCTTCTTCCCCCTTTTTATGTTATATACGTTTAAATCTAAACTCACATAATGATGCAAGGCTTGCAGCTTTATGAGCTCTGACCCTTCTACAACTGATGTTATCTTCTTCTTCTTGAACCAAAGGTCATACAGAAGAGCCTCAAAAGCAGCCACCACAAAGACCAGGCATAGACCCCAACTCTAAAGCACCATCAGTAGGACCTTCCCACAGATCTGCTTCTCTCACTGTGGTCTGCATGGCAACTGAAGCAGCTCCTTTCCTTGAGAACTCCAGTGGTCACCTGCTGTGGGACAATGGTTTTACCTTGTAAAGATTTGTTTCTTGTACTTGTTTAATAAAATGCTGATTGGCCAGTAGCCAGGCAGGAAGTATAGGTCAGGCAATGAGAACAGAAGAAATCTGGGAAGAGGAAAAATTCAGTCTGCAGTCATCACCAAGATGCAGAGAGAGCAAGATGAGAAGACTTCACTAATAAAAGGTACCAAGCCACATGGCTAACACAGACAAGAATTATGGGCTAATATAAGTAATAAGAGTTAATAATAAAATCCTGAGCTACTAGGCCAACTAGTTTATAATTAATGTAGACCTCTGTGTAGTTCTTTGGGATGAACGGCTACGAGACCAGGTGGGACAGAAACCTCCATCAACAAAATGGCACCAACGTGGACAACTGCATCCACAGAAAACCTGAGAGAGCTTGGGAAGTAATTCTAGACACAAAAGAACAGAGTTAAGCATGGCTTCTTGAAAGCAGCATTTTCTCAGGTGGGCTCTGCTTGCTAGAGGCAAATGGGTCTGATTTAAGAGAGGTTTCCTGACTCAGCTTTAGCTGCAAAAACTTGCAGCTCTTTTAAGAGGCACTGCCACGAAACACTTAAATAGTGTTGATGAATAGCCAACCGCATGATTTTTGGTGCCATAGAGTTGTGGCAATAAACATGGCTATGGCCAGTACTTCTGCCATGAGGCTAGACTCTCAGAAAACTAAGGAATGGGGTGGATCCAGCTGTCAAAGCCACAACTTTAATCCTAGTCATATTGCTTAGCAAATTAAAGACTCAAGTGATCAGAAAAAGAGAAATATACAGCAAAGATAGATTCAGGTGAAGAAAACCTCTAAATGGTTTACAGTGTGTTTAAAAATATATGTAGGCTTGGGAGAGAAAAGAAAAAGGATAAAGTCCTTAAAATAAAAGAGAAAGAAAGACAGTAGTTTGGTGTGGTGCCGCACATCTTTTATCCCAGAACTTGGGAGGCAGAGGCAGGCAGATCTCTGTGAGTTCAAGGACAGCCTGGTCTACAGAGTGAGTTCCAGGACAGCCAGAGATACACAGAGAAACCCTGTCTCAAAAAGCCAAAAATTAAAAATAAAAATAAAAGAAATAGAGTTTAAAATAAAGCCACATAAAGATGAAAAAACACACAGAGAGTCTAGATACTGAATGTTATTGTTAAACAGATTTTTTGTTTTTGTTTTTGTTTTCGGAGACAGGGTTCCTCTGCCCTGGAACTTGCTCTGTCGAACAAGCTGGCCTTGAACTTACAGGGATCTGCCTGCCTCTGCCTCCGGAGTGCTGGAATTAAGGTGTGCTTTAAAATTCAGTGTCAGTTTTATTAATCTGAAACTTTCACAGATATGTAGGAGTATGATGTAGATATGTAACCAAAATTGTGTCAATGGGAAAAAAGACAAAAACAGGAATAAGTCTGAATTTGACATGGAAATACGAGTATGAATTGCTCACTTTAAAGCATGTACTTCCTAACATGTCTTCTGAAAGGACCAAGAAACAATGACTAAGTGAGCCACAATTCTTCATTTCAAACATTTGGGTTTTGTTACTCAAATCCCACTTTCTACTAAAAGCAACCACAGCTTATTGAAAACATGGTGACTCTAAGATTTGGGAGAGAAATACAAAATAAGGATAGATCATCTTTTACTCTAGAAATCAAAGAACCTATCAAATTCTAAAGAAGTTCTCACTCTCCCAAGATGGAATCAGCTGCACAGTAAAAGGAATGTCGATGTAAACTGATGTCTCAATTTCTTAAAAACCCATGGGCCAGTCAGGCAGTGGTGGCACATGTCTTCAATCCCAGCACTTAGGAGGCAGAGGCAGGCAGATCTCTGAGTTCAAGGCCAGCCTGGTCTATAGAGTGAATTCCAGGACAACCAGGGCTATACAGAGAAACACTGTCTTGAAAAAACAAATCAGGGGCTGGAGAGATGGCTCAGAAGTTAAGAGCACTGGCTGGTCTTGCAGAGGTCCTGAGTTCATTTCCCAGCAACCACATGGTGGCTCACAATCATCTATAATGAGATCAAACATGTAGACAGAACACTGTATACATAATAAATAAATAAATCTTTTTTTAAAAAAGAAATCAAATCAAAATAACAACAATATTTTATGGGTCCATAGCAATGCCTTTTTAACTTTTATTGATTCTTTGTGGATTTCACATCATGCATTTCAATTCCCTGTCCCCCAAATACACATTCTGCCCTTACCAACCTTCCCCCAAAACAAAACTTAAAAAAAAGAAAACAAATTTTAAAAAACAAAAAAGAACAGTTTACCCTTTAGTTCATTAATCTTTAGTAGCAAGTGTTCATTGCAATGAATCATTGGTCTGGCTCAAAGTCACTGGCTTCTGCTAAGGAACCCAAAATGGTCTCTCACTGGGGCTCCTCTTGGATATTCTGTTTTGTACTGTGTCCTGGTGAGCCTCCTGCTTAGGATCTGTAGATTCATTTCCTTCACCTTCTCCAACAGGTCATAGATGAGATGGATGTTGGAGTGGATGAACTCATATCCCTCACTCTGGGTCTGGATGGGAGCTGGGTTGGTTAGCCTGCCAGCTCCAGCACTGCCTCAGCTAGCTCACCCAAAGCAACCTACAGCAAGGGTGGAGACCTGTTCTCCTGCTCTCTGGTTCTCAGCTGCAGGTCACACACACTCACAACACCAGAGCCAGCTTTACTATTTTGCCCAGGTGCAGGGTTCTCTCTCCCCGTTATAGTAATGTCTTAAAAAGTAAAATGAGAGCCGAGCGGTGGTGGGGCACACCTTTAATTCCAGCACTCAGAAGGCAGAAGCAGGTGGATCACTGTGAATTCGAAGCCAGCCTACAAAGCAAGTTCCAGCACATCCAGCGCTAAACAGTGAAGTCTTGTCTTGGAAAACCAAAAAAAGAAAGGAAGGAAGGAAGGAAGGAAGGAAGGAAGGAAGGAAGGAAGGAAGGAAGGAAGGAAGGAAGGAAGGAAGGAAGAAAAGAATATAAAATAGGGATTGAAAATGGTCAGTGTTTGCTGCTTCCTCATACACTCATCCAGAAGACCTGAGTTCAGTTCCCAGAACCCACATCAGGTGGCTCACAACTTCCTATAACTTGAATTCCAGAGATCCAACAACCTGCTGTCTCCTTACGCACCTTCATGTGTGTTTCATACCCATACAGACACAAACACAGAAATAAAAATAAAAATTTTTTTGAAGTAAAATGAGAAGACTGTCACTGATCACTGTGGTAAATGCTTAAAAGTCGAACCATTATCCTTCTTTATTTCTGTCTCTTTCTTTTCTTTTCTTTTTTTTTCCAGAGCTGAGGATGGAACCCAGGACATTGCACTCTACTCCTAAGCTAAATACCCAACCCCATCCATTAGTTTTTTCTTTAAGTGAGCATACAGCATAATGGATTTCACTATGGCATTCTTGTTCCAACTTTCATTCTCCAACTTTCATTCTCATCCCCAACTCCTATCCCATTTTCTCCATCCCCTTTTGCTTCCCCCCTCCTCCCTCTAGTACCCACCCTTTCTCACACTGCTTCTGCCTTTATGTCAGAAGTATTCCATTAAATACCTTCTCATTTTCTCCTCCTTTCCCTCTCTAAGACTTCTACTATCTTGGCCACCACCTACACATATGCACACACACAAATAAATGTTTGTGAAAAGAAAAATATATTCAGAAAAAAATCAGTATGTTGTGAACCTAGATATTGTTCCATGTTCTAAAGATAGATCCTTAAAGAGAAGAGTCAAGGGGACTAGAGATATGGTTCAGCAGTTTAAGAACACTTGCTCTTTTTGCAGAGGACCCAAGTTTGAATTCCAGATCCCATCTTGGATGGCTCACATGCCTGTATACCAGCTCCAGAAGATATGATGCCTCTGCCCTTCATCAACACCTATATTCACACACACACACAATCAATCTTGGGAGGAAAAAAGGTGACAGGGCCCACATGATCCTGGAACTATACCCTGATAGCAGGGTGAAAGTAAACACATCAATAAATAAATTACCAAGAGATTTTCAGACACTAATAAGTCATGACTCATGTATCACACTTCCCCTCACTGTCCTGTGGAAGACAGATGTGATTAATCAGCACTCCTCCCTCCTGAGCTGAACTCAGAGTCAGAACCCTTCTTAGTGTGGCATTGGAAGCACATGAAATCCATCCAAGTTGTCACTTCAGTGAAGTTTTGTTATTATCCAAAGCCTAGACTCTTCTATAAGAGAGCTATTTTCAAATTCCAAGAAACAGCCCTGGAAAATAGAATCCTAAACCATCATGAGTCTCAGTGTTCCCAGAATTTCATAATCCTTGACCTCTTCTTCTTGCTCTCTCACTTTCTCTATGTCTATCTCTTTCTCTGTCTCTCTGCCTCCCCCATGTGTGTTCCTCTCAGAAATGGCAAAATTGCAAGTTAGCTACAAAAAAACTTTCATTCCTTTCAAATAAACTCTACTAAAAATGGTAAGCATTCCTTTTTTTATGTAGACTCATATATCCCAGGATGCCCTCAAACTTGACATGTATCTGAGCACAATCATAACCTTCTAATCTCATTTCTTTATCTCCTGAGTGCTGAGATTACAGGTGGACACATCTACATGCAGGTTGGTTTTTGGTCATTAGTGCAATGTATTTTTATCATACCTACCCCTCCTTCCCCATCCCAACTTTTCCATGTGTTCCCTCAAATTCATGTTCCCATTTATAATTATTATTCATGTAATTATGTGTGCATACGCATACACACATCCTACTGTCTAGTAAGTGTTGCCTTATTGGTATAAACTGACCACTTGGACATGGGCAACCAATCAGGATTGTTTCTAAAGAAAATGGACTCTCCCTCCCTCAGCAGCTAGAGACTTCTTGTACTTCTTCCACTGGGATCGGGACAAGTTGGTGTGGCAGGGGAGCTGCTGCTGCCTCTGGATCAGGCAAAAACAGTGTCAGGTGTTTTTGCAGGAGTGGCTTTTTTAAAGAGAAAAGGGGAAGTCTGTGATGTGGTGAGTCATGATTAGTAAGTCATGTTGACATGTTAGCCAGTGTGGCCAAATAATGAATTTTGATTGCTAGACCTTGGTGTTTGATAGCTGGACTTTGAAGTTTTCGTTATACATAAAGAAATTGTCAAATAAGGGACCATGGTGGTTAGCTTTGGGGATGTAATCTAATGGTTTAGCAAGGGAGAAGTGCTGTGGAGTAACCATTCTGTACACTGTGTAAATACATGTTGTTATAATTGGCTTAATAAACAAGATGATTAGCCAATAGCTGAACAAGATGAAATTAGGCACGAAAAGCCAAACTGAAAAGGACGAAATGAGGAAAGATGGAGTTGGGAGACACCAGCCAACCACCAGAAGCAAAACATATAGGAAATGAGGTAATAAGCCATGAGCCATGTGGCAAAGCATAGATAAGAAATATGAGTTAATTTAAATGTAAGAGTTAGGTAGTAACAAGCCTGAGCTATCAACCAACCATTTATAATTTATATAAAGTCTATGAGTCAGTTATTTGGGAAGCTGATGACAGTTATTTGGGAGCAAGCAGTCGGGATGGGAAAACTCTGCCTACAGAGAGGGAAGGAGGAAGGCAAGACTTGCTGACACCATGTTTGCCATGCTCAGGGGGGTGGACAGTGGGGGGGGCTGCTACAGCCTTTCAGCCAAGAGTCTTTAACATTGAAAAAGATAATTTGTTTTAGAGTCAACTGATTCAAATGCTAATCTCATCTAAAAATACCTTCACAGACACACGGGAAAAACTACCTTTGACTAAATAGCCAGGCATCTGGCTAAACACTCAAATGGAGACATATAAACAGTAGCATAGATACTCATCATACCCACTTGTTTTACAAGAATACTCTAAGGTTTCAAATACATAGCTTTGAAATTCAGGACCTTGCCTCTCACAATTACTTGATCAAAGGAGTGTTCATTACCAATATTTTTCCTACCTCTGCTGCCACACATCAAGCCATAGCTAATATGTGTCCTCTTTACAACTGAATGTTAAAAGTAATCATATTACGTCACCAATTCAGAAAACTCTTTCTTAAAATGCATTCTTCTAAAAATGATTCTCAGTACCCACATTTCTGTCAATCAGTCACAGATCTCCAGAAGGGGGTAAATAGTCAGAGAAAGAAGGAAAAACAGAAACAGATACAGAAAGAAACAGAATGACAGAGCTCTCAAGGAACAGGCTTATCAGTGGTGGTAGTAAGTCTGAAATCTCAAAAGAGGCAAGGAGACTAGAAATGCTGAGCCAGGAGATAATATATACCTTTAAGGACTTTGTTTTTTTCAATAAAAATGTTGGGTTTTTTTTTTTGTATTAGGTCTTACAAGTGATTGAGGCCTCCCCGCAATACTAAAAATAATTTCTTGTATTTAAAGTAATTTAATTATATCTGCTAACCACATTTACAATATATCCTCATAACTACATTTAGATAGGTATTTGACTGAAAAGCTAGGTGTTACAGCCTAGATGAGTTGATATACAAAACTAATCATAATTTCCAATAATGGTTTTTTAATGAAATATTGAACTCTAAGGCCCTCAGCATGCCAAGCAAGCACTCTACCACTGAGCTTTTTCCCCAGCCCTCCCATAGTGATTTCTGCTTTCATTATCACTAGAGTTTAGATATGAACTTTGCCACACCACAAAAGTTGTGTTCAAGGTTTGTTCAACAGCCCTACTGGGAGATGGGGATCCTTAAGAAATAGAACTCAGTGAGAGGTCCTCAGGTTGAGGAGCTCACAGGAATAGTGGGAACTCCATCTCTTCCTCTTCTTTTTTCTCTCATTTCTCAGCCATGAAGCGAGTGACTTTGCCTACCATGTGCTCCTGCCATGATGAACTGCTCACCACAGACCACAAAGGAGCCAAGCATGGGCTGAAATCTCCAAAACCGTGAGCAAAAATAAGCCTGTTACCTCCAGCACCTGTCACAGTGACAGAAAGCTTACTAACAACTAAAATTAGAGATAGCATAATTCCTTTGCTCATCCAATTTGTAATAAGATGGTTTTGTCTAAACTGTGTCCCTAACTCCCAGCCCTCCCCAAATCATGAAACCATCCTTTAAGTTGAATTTACATGACCACTATTTATGCATGGTCAAACGCTACCTAAAGTCGGCAATCTCATATATAACAGCTCTGCCACTAGGGAAAATAACTGTTAGTTGTTTGTGGATAATGTTCTGAAAACAGTTATTTATAATTAAGATTTGCCAGAAATAAAAGCTAAATTAATAATTAAATAGGAAGATCATGCTGCAAAAGGAACAAAGCTAAAATAAATAGGAACTATCTGAAACTTTCAATATACAAACTCATAGAGCTTTTATTTAACAGTTATTATAATAATAACTAATAACCTGATATATTCCAAATCCCCTGGAGCACATGGTCTCTAAATGTGAGAATGTTAACAGGAATAGCCTATCAATTCACCCCACATGGGAGGAAATAAGGGGAATCAATGGTACGATGTGGGGGAACTCTGATTTGCTTTGCATTATAACTTTAGAGGAGAATAAATTTTTTATAGTCATAGATTCAAATTTGCAAAAATGTTTTTATTCTTCTATAACTGACATTAAATGTCTGCCCTGAGCTTCTAATACCATCTGGTTATAGAAATCTTAATTAAATAATTTCTAGGTAAATTCAGTGAAGCTAACAACTCAGTACCATGTTTTTAGTCACTTAGTTGGGGTGCCGGAAGGTTTGTGAAGGACCTTCATTTCAGTAACTGTGATACATAGCTTTTGATGGTTTTCCACTTTTACAGACACCTCCATAGAGATGTTATTCATCTTGCTGTGTCTTTGGTAGTCAATATCTGCCTACCCTTGTTTATCCCAACTAGTGTTTCTCTTTCAAATGGTTCATGAACGTTGGACTATTTCCCTTTCATCATGACATTACTCTTAGTTACTCTTGCAGCACCCTTGAGAGCAGAGAAACCTCTAGCACTCTTTTCTGGGACCATGAGAGGGGTAGCCTCAGGCTTTCTATCTATATATCCTGTGCTTCAAAGACTTTTGCCACTGGTGAGGGGAACTGATAAGTTTAGGCCTTACTGGGAAAGGAAATGACAACACAGTCACAGTCTCTTAAGAGAATGATAAAGGGTAAGCGGGGGGGGGGGGGACATCAGAGTGCCATAACCTTCTAGTTTATCAATGTGTTCACCAATTGAGAAGTTCACAAGAGTCTCAGTGTCTAAAGTTTTTGTTAGAGTCTTATTACATATTAAGCATGATATGTTGTTCAGTCCTCTGTTGTCTCCACAGGTTGGAAACAAAACCATCTGACACAAAGTTTCAAATTGCTAATCACATTTGGTATTTATAACATAGTCAGCCCCCATCCTGAAACTATCTGGGGGCCCACCATAGTCACCATATTAATAAATGCAGGCTTTGTCTGAGTGCTTTTCCATGAAAAATGGACATGTTTATCTCTGCATAAATTACAAAGCTTTAAAATCTCCTTCCCAGGAACCTGAAGACCAGAAAATTATGTTTTAACATCTTATGTAATATAAACAAATTCATACATCATAGTGAAACCCATTATTTTATATGCCAACTAAAAGTTAATTAGAAAGATAACTAAGCATAGAGAAATAGAAACATTTTAGATCAGCATTATGAAACTCTTGTAGGCTGTCTTATTGTATTCCCTCGTTTTACCAACCAAATTACTTCTAATTCATGGTCTCAGAACAGGTTTGGTCAGCATTAAGACATTAAGTTACTGCCTATTAAAATCTAAAGGAAAATCTCAAGCATTGTTTTATTATTCCATTATGTGATTTTTTAAAAATTTCTCCTTCAAAGTATTCAAAAAACTTTTCAATCACCTGAAGATAAATCTCCCTGGATAATTTTTCCACTTTTCTCAGAACTGGAAAGAACCAGATTTTCTGATCTAAGTTGATTGTAAGAAGGATAAATGAAATGAGTCTTTGGCTTTACAGGTTATAGAAAGAAACCATAAGCCCTTAATAAGTAAGAGAGCTGTCCCAACACCTATAATAGAAAGCTTGTTTCTATTACATCAAAGTAACCTAATTTTTAATCATAAATATGAATCCCGTTACTAGAGTTAAGAAAAAGTACCTGTATCAATTAGCATGTAATGGTATTAGATATATTATTTGGCCAGATATAGCATGACCAATGTAAAGAAAATACATCAGTTCTTTTATTGTGACTTCTGAGGCAGAATATTCCACCCAATGGCTGTGGATCAGCACGTGATGAACTGTAGAGCATCTGTCATGTTTCTGAACTGATGTTGCACATTCTTATTGAAACAGAATGCATCATTTTTATTGGATTCCCTGAATCTAAAACCATGACACCTAAAACCCCAGGAATCACTTTTGCACAGAAGCCCTGGGTTAGAAATAGCCAGCCCTAGCTTATCATGGTAGTGCACACCTTTAGTCCCAGCACTCAGGAGGCAGAGGCAGGCAAATTTCTATGAGTTCAAGGCCAGCCTGTTCTACACAGTGAGTTCTAGGACAGTCAAAGCTACATAGTGAGACCCTGTCTCAAAAAAACAAAAACAAAAGCAAAACAAAACAAAAAACCACAACAACAGAGATGGCCAGTCTTTTAGCCATTCCTTCAAATTGTCAAAGCATTAAAAAACAAGCAACAAATAAAATTTCTACTGTCATAGCCCAAAGAACTGATACTAGATGTCATCAATTTCTCCAGTCCCCCATGACTTCTGCTCACCCAGTTTCCTTTTTTCCTCCAAAGTACTGTTCCTCGCCTGGCAGAACTCTACTGAAGGTTTGGGGAAACTGAGTAAGACCTGTTAATCAGATCTCTAGCTCCTCTAACTTGATACTTTAATATCTTTCCCATGAAAATGCGGACTATTCCTTATTCCTTATTCTGGATTACGAATAAATTGACTGAGTGATCTGCCTCCTCCATTGTCCCTGCCCACAGGAAAGAGTCATCAATCAATCATTAATCTAAACCTCCAACCATCTACATTATAGGCTCTGCAATCTAAGATGCCACCCCTGAGGTGTTCTAATCACCCCCAGGACCAGATCCTAGTCAAGAAGAGTCAGTCCTATGCCCAAGGTATGCTGAAATAAGTCACCATGTCCAGCCTACATCCTTCCACCCTCTCTCACCATAGTTTCCCTCTCACGCCACAACAGAAACTCATGGCCACGGTGCCCTGGCACAGTAGTTGTGATACATTCTATCTTTCATTATTCTGAAGCTTAGAAGCAGCCCATACTGTAGACCTGTTACAGGAAACAGTATTGAAGAGTATCACCCCAGTTCAAATATCCTACTTGGGAAGGGAAAGGATATTGGTTGTTAAAAACCTACAGATCTCAAACAAAAGATCACCATTAAAATCAAATTACTCATCAACAGTGAGAAGGTCTTTGTAATGTTTTGATTACATCAAGGCTGTCCTTGCTTCTGCATTGCACTCACAGGAAAGCCTGTGTCATTCTGTGGCCACGCTATTTGTTCACTGAACTCTTGTCCTCCAGAGATGATTTTTTACCCCAACAGAAAATGACAATGAATCACTGTTCCTATGAATATTTTCTCTATTATTTGTTCACAGTATGAATGACAGATTTCAGTGCACTTATTTCTTACATAAGCAAAAGTTATCATGAACTTAAAATGGTCAATATTATAAATACAAACTAGTGCTTTTTCAAATTTCAACTGGAGGCTAACTATATAGTTCTCACTAGGGGCCATAATTCTCCTAAGGAAATTACATTTTCTATGAATTGCAGAAAAGAAAGACAAGTTTCACAAAGAATAGAAAGTCTATTGATATTTAAAGTCTTTTTTGTCTTTATTTAATTCTTTTTTCCTTTACTTTTGATATTTAAAGTCTTTTTAGAAGCAAGTGCTTAGATACTTTAACAACTAAAAGAAAATATTACACCATGTTTATTCTTCAACTTTTCTATAGAAATTATAATCGACATTTAAAAAAATCTGCAAATGTTCCCAGGTTGCTCAAGAAAAGAAAGAAAGGGTATTTAACACAGAAATGCAATGTTTTGTCCTACATATTGTTAAAGAATTCTTTTTATAGGGCTGGAGAGTTGACTCAGCAGGGAACAACACTTCCCAAAAACTTGGGTTTGATTCCCAGCAGCCATACAATGGCTCACAACCATCTCTCTGTAGTTCCAATTCCAGAGGATCCAACACTTTCTTCTGACCTCTGTAGACAACATACAAACACATTTTTAAAATTAAATATAAAAAAACACATTAAAATGAGCACTTTTTTTTTAAAAAAAAATAGTGATTTCTAAAGCCAGGTATAGTGGCACAAGCTTTTGATCCCATTACTTTCAAGGCAGAGGTGGGCGGTTCTCTGATTTGGAGATCAGCCTGGTCTACAGAATGAGTTCCAGGACAGCCAAGGCTTACATAATGAGACCCTGTCTCAGAAAAGAAAACAGAGTTCTTTTCCTGTGAATTTGTATGTACAGTTCAAACCACCATTCTGGGTTTCTTCAAAATTAGGTCATGAGCACAGTACGTCAGATATATCTGTTTCTGAAGGTATATCTCTGTGACTACATTCTCACCAACTCGCACTTCTCCAGTTTCATCACTTATCACCTCGTCTTGTGATTGCTCACTCATTAACATCAGAAAAACACAATCTCCTTGAAGGTAGAGCCCATTGCTGATTCTCCCCATATGTCACTAAATTATTTATAGAGAATTCAACAAGCAAGTCAAGAGTATGTATACATATAATACAAAATACATCATGTCTCCAGGAGAGATTTTATGTAACTCTTCAATATTAGACATGTTATTTGAAAATATGAAGTGATCTCTTTTTTATTTTGAGACAGGATCCCTACCAACTCAGGCTGGCCTCAAACTTAGGGTCTTCCTGGTTCAGCTTTTCCAATGCCATCATACCTAGCTGTAGCTAATGATGTTATCAGTGGAGGCTGGGATGAAATCAGGTGACCTGTAACCCAGACTAGCCATGAACTGTCTATGTAAGTGTGAACCATCACCCTTGGCAAAGTCATAAAGTAATATGACTTTAAAAGTTGCAACTAGAAGGTCACTAGTTTTCTTTTAATTATCATCATTAATGTATACAATTGTGATTATCAATAGATGTCACTGTGACTATTTCATAAATGTGTAAATCACTGCCTAGGTTGTATCTGCTTTCCCAACCACCTTCACCTAAGGTCCTCTTCCTCTCATGCCCCTCCTCTTCTCCGGTAGCTCATTACTTCCATATGGTCTTTTTTTCTTTTTCAGATTCCAAATATGAGAGAAAAAATGCAATATATGTCTTTCCACTTTTGCCTTATTTCACCTGATGTGGTGACACTTTCCTATAAGTCACATGACTTTCCCCCCTTTTTCTGGCCAATTAACACTGGATAAAGAATGGGTATATGGCCAATTTTTCTCTATGGCCAATTAACACTCATATATATATATGAGTATTTTATATATATAATATTATATATATCCATATATATGAATAAAGAATATGATTTATCCATTCATCTGATAGTGGGCATTGAGGCTCAGCTTTTGTGAAAAGTGTCAAAAATAACAATGGCTATACAGGTATATCTGTGACATTCTAAGACTCCTTTAGGTATATATCTTGGGTCATATGATAGTTCTAATTTTCAGTTTTTTATGAACCTTCATGCTGATTTCCAAAGTGGTTACAGTCATTTATATCCACGCCAATTGCCAATTGTTTATTTGGAAGCTCCACTTTGTTCTCACCTTCCCCCACCCCATTCCAAACACCACCTATCTCAGAAAGCCTGCCAAGTGGCAGCTCCTCCAGGATATTTAAGCTAGGGTCCCTAAACCTGCCACATGATTTCTCTTCCTCCATCCCCCTGCCTCACTTCTGGGAGGCTTGAGCATCACCTGGGGGCACTTTCCTCATAAAACCTGGTCTTTTTGATTCAGCTTGATCTGGCTTATTGCATCAGTGGAGAAACCTACTACTGGGGATCCAAAAATACTTATCACAAATGATAAAAGGTTCCTCTCCCAACCCAGTGTCCTCACCAATATTTGCTGATTTAAACATATTTTTATGTTGAGTATTCTGACAGGGCAAGATAGAATCTGTTATCATTTATAAATACATGGGGGACCACGAGGGGCAGCGGTGTGTCCCCTTGGCAGGTGGACTGCAGCTGGTGAGAGACAGATATACCCTGCAGAGAGAGTTTGAGTTTAGAATTTATTTAGAGGGTTATGGAGGGGAAAGGGAAGGGGAAGGAGAGAAAGGGAGAAGAGAGAAAGGAAGGGGGAGAGAGGCAATAGTTACCTCTTCAGAAGAGGGACAGAAAGAAAGAGAGCAGGCTGGAGAGGAGGCAGGAGATCCACTTGCCTCATGGAAGGGGGCGGAGCTTGTCTCTTAAAGGGACAGGGTACCCAGGTGTACAGCAGATTTTAACAGAATCTCAATGCAAATTTGATTTGCATTTCCTACTAGGTTTTATGGGTGTAGCAGGCATTTGTACTTCTCTTGTAAGGTGGTTGTTCAGACTACTTAAAGCTATGATTCCTAAAACACTTAGAACAAAGATAAAGTCTGAGATAATACTGTAGATAATTGTTAAGGTCTTTTCTCTAGTGCTGGGGATTGAACCCAGGGCTTACAAAGCACTTTACTTACCACTGAGCTGTATCCCCAGCCCTTTCTATAAAAATCTGACGAATTGTCAGATTTAGTCTCTTCAAGATTTGTCACCCTTAAAACTGTAGACATGAAGATCACTTCTGTCATCAAACCAGAGCGTTACTCACATGTACGCCATACTGTGAACTGTTTTAAAGCGACTTTCACATATCTATTTTATTGTTAGTTTTTGAGACAAGGTCTCACTATGTATCTCTGACTACCCTGGAGCTATGTAGACCAGGTTGGATTGTCTGTGCAACCACGCCCTTCACACCTTTTATTTTATTTTATTTTAGTAAGAGTTTACGATCAGATAAACACACCCTTAGAAACTCCACTGATGGCCTGCAGTTCAAAGCTCGAAGCACTGCAACTGACAAGGGGCCCAGAAAATAGATTTTACAGAACCACTTACCAGTTTCTTATCTAGCAGCTGTGCTGCTGCGGCTCAGCTTGCCAGACCCCTCTAGCCACCCGGAAGTCCTTCTGGCCACCCGAGGCCCCTTCAGGCACCAGTTTCTCACCTCTTTATTTAGCTGTTTGGTGTCTCCAATTTCAGGGAGATTATCATACAAAGGAAACCATGAAGTGGTGCTTCAAAACTGAAATGTACTAATAATTTTGGCATAATATGATTTTTTTTTTTTTCTGAGAGGTTCTTTCCAACTTTTCCAAGGGGGAAAAGTCTCGAGACAAAAGCAGTTTTGGGGCTTGACGAATTTCAGCGCCAACAAAAGCTTAACAGGGAATTCTGTTGCCAGGCATCTACCCTCTAAAGACCATTGCTGCTTTCCACTTAGTCCTGAGCAAAGTTCTTTGCAATTATTTCCCAGGCAATGTAGGATCAACGGTTTCTCACGGTGCGACACTTCCACCTAGTGGTCATCGCCCAAACCACAGTACGTGACTTTCTTTGTTGCCTTGATTATGTACTTATTTGTTTGCTTGCTTAATTTTTAATTTTTTTTAGCTTTGGAACTGAGTCCTGAAGCAATTTCTAACGTATTACATAAACTCTTCTCACACACTAGGAACCATCTCTATTAAACCCATCTGAGACAAGTAACACTTATTCATGTTGAGCAGAAGTTTGATCATGTCTTTTTACTTTCAATATTTCAGTTATTCAAACTGCACTGGAACTTCCAAAAAAAAAAAAAAAACCTCATGACGCACAAATGAGAACACAAAAATGAAACAGGGAAACATAACATTTGTTTGGCGCATAACAACTGACATCAAAGATCCTCTTGCCCGCTGGGCGGTGGTGGCACACACCTTTAATCCCAGCACTAGGCAGGCAGATCTCCGTGAGTTCGAAACCAGCCTGGTCTACAAGAGCTAGTTCCAGGACAGGCTCCAAAGCAACACAGAGAAACCCTGTCTCAAAATAAAAAAATAATAATAATAAAAAAAAGGCTGGTAGAGCCTTTGTTGAGCATGCTCAAGGTCCTGATTTTGATCCCATCACTGAAGAAAATAAACAAATGGATGGATGAGATAGATAGATAGACAGACAGGCAGACAGACAGACAGACAGACAGACAGATAGATAGATAATTTCGAAGAAAATGCCCACACCTTTAAGGACAGAACAATGAGAAACTAGACCTAAAGCAGGCTTTATTGGATGAAAGATCCCATAAATTCTATTTTTCATTATAAAAGATTGTTGATGGGGTGGTACTCCATTGAGAAAAGACAGAAGGATAACCTGAACTTTTCATCTGATTAATGTAAGAGTAAATCTGGTCATTTCAGACAAAATGATACTAAAAGTACTCAAATTAGTGCCTAAAGTGAACTCATTAAAATAGAACTTCTGTTGTTTCAGCGTGAAATGTCTCCTGGCAGCCCATGAACACTTGTGTCCTAGCTAGTGGTATTCTTTGGAGAGGAGTGGATCTCTTAGGAGGTGGGGTGTTGCTGCAG
Source organism: Ondatra zibethicus (assembly GCA_004026605.1). NCBI lineage: Eukaryota > Metazoa > Chordata > Mammalia > Rodentia > Cricetidae > Ondatra > Ondatra zibethicus. Next base: position 1,700 of record PVIU01027004.1, on the reverse strand, counting down.
GAAGTGTCTCAAGGGGTGGGCCTTGAGATTTCATAGCCTGACTCTATTCATGTCCTCTGCTTTCAAACTGTGAGTGCAATGTGACCAGTAAGTGTTCTTACTACCCTTTTTGAATAAGCATTCCTCGCCATAAGCTCTTTGTCAGGGATTGCAGCAACAAGGCTACTAATAGAGAAACCCATTGAGTTCTGTCTGGCTGTGAGTAATGACACTTTGCAGAACAAGCACCCTGCCTCTATATGAGGGTCACTCAGTTTTTAAGTACATATGATGCTTTTTAAATCACTGTCAATGGTATCTTGGTTACACCAATGTGCCTGGTGTCAAAAATCATCTTGAGATTTTATAAACTGCAAGGTTATAAAACTATTTCTCAATTCTCCAGGAAAAGGAAGCCTGAGAAACTTCCTGTACATGCTGTGTTGTTCTTCCTACCTCTTAAGAAGGAGCAGTTTTCTGTCTATGATCTTGGGCAGCTTCATTTAGATGAATCTTCTTCATGTTGCTTCTTCCTCAACCTTGCTCTTCTTAGGAAGTAGAGGGCAAGGTCTCAGTTACTGTAAAGAGCTACAATGGGACTGGGAAAATGGCTCAGTGACTAAGCACTTGTCCCGCAAGCCTAAAGACCTGAGTTCAAAACCCCAGAACACACATAAAGAGCCAGATGTGTTGGCACACATCTGGAATCCCATCATTCCTACAGTGAGATGGAAGGTGAAGACAAGAGAATCACCCAAAAGCTCAAAAGCCAGCTGTCTGGAGTATACAGCCCAGTGGCAGGAAACAAGACAGACAAATTGTCCTCTACATGTGCTGCAGCACACACACCTACACACACGCGCGCTCAAAGTTTAACAATGAACAGAGGAAAATAGAAATCTCTTTGACACTGGTTTCAATAGCTATATACCCAATAATGGCATTACTGAAACAAGTCATAATTCTATTTTTAATTTTAAGTGGAATCTGCATACTGCTTTCCAAAATGTCCACACTAATTTATAGTACCTACATCCCATACCTACAGTACCTTATTCAATATTGGGGAATATACAATGGATACATGTATAAAAAACACTACACTACATTAAAAATGTATTGTTGTAATGAGGGGCTCGGGCTGTGTTCCCGGCGCCGGGCCCCTTGTTCTGTCCCGCCCGGCTCCCAGTGCATACCCGAAATAATTACACGGAAACTGTATTCATTTAAATACTGCCTGGCCCATTATCTCCAGCCCCTTATTGGCTAACTCTCACATATTATTTTAGCCCATCTCCATTAATGTGTATCACCACTTGAGTTGTGGCTTACCGGCATGAGTCTAACAAGTGTCCATCTTGTGCTGGAGAAGCATGGCATCTGCCTCACTGCCTTCTCTCTCACAGCATTCCATTCTGTCTACTCCGCCCACCTAAGGGCTGCCCTATCAAAAGGCCAAGGCAGTTTTCTTTATTCATTAATGGTAATCACAGAGGGGACTCCCAAATCATCCCTGAGGACACTCCTACACCATTTCCCCTTTTTCTGTTTAAACAAAAAAGAAAGGCTTTCATTTTAACATAGTAAAATTACATATAACAAAACAGTTATCAAGCAAGAATTACAGTTACCACCTATTTTATCTTTTATCATGACAAAGGAAAACTATAACTATCCATTCTTCAACTCCATCAAAGACTCCAGAAGGATAAAATATTACC
>PVIU01027003.1:0-21649 GCA_004026605.1 Ondatra zibethicus | reverse complement strand
CAATGAGACACATCTGCTCCTGGCAGTACCAATTACTTCAAGAGGAAGATGGGCATCAAAGAGGCTCCTCATGGAGTTTGTTACCCATTTGGGCAAGAAACTGCTCTTGCCTGGACTGCTTGATGATATGCTGTATGATTGCCAAACTTGCTTAAAGGTGAGATTGTCCTTTTGGGTTTCTGCTTCATGAAAGAGTCTGTCAGACATTCTGCAGGACACAGAAGAAAGCAACTGATGGACTTTGCCATTACAAGTCAGAAGAGATCTTCAAATTCCCTGCTGGATACTATGGGCCCACAGGCTGAAGACTGGATAACTCAATGTTACTGAAGTACTTTGGGTGACTGTCCAGGCAGTGAGATGTCTCTGTCAATTCTAGAGTTTTTGAAGTTGCTTACAATACACTTCCTGTTTACTTAGGTAATATTATATCCTTCTGGAGTCTTTGGTGGAGTTGAAGAATAGATAGTTATAATTTTCCTTAGTTATGATAAAAGATAAAGTAGATATAAATATTGTAACTATAATTCTTGGTTGATAACTATTTAATTGTATGTAATCTTGCTATGTTAATGTTAAAATCTTCCTTTTCATTTAGACAGAAAAGGGGAGGTGATGTGAAATTCTCCTCTGTATGCTATGAATATGTTTTATTGCCACTGGTTGATAAAGAAGCTGCTTAGACTAATGACTTAACAAAGTAAAGCTAGGCTGGAAAAGATATTTAGAGAGAGTAGGCCGAGTCAGTGAGAAGCCATGTAGCCTCTGCCAGAGACAGATGTACCGGAACCTTGCTGGTAAGCCATAGCCACGTGGCAACACCCAGACGAATAAAAATGGGTTAATTTAAGATGTCAGAGTTTGCTAGAGTCATTGGCCAAGCAGTGTTGTAATTAATACAGTTTCTGCATGATTATTTTGGGTCAGGTCAGCTGGGAGTGAATGAACAGCCTCTGACTACATTCTCCTTCTCTAGAGCTTACAGCAAATAATTTATCATGAGGGCTTTTGTATACACTATTATTTTACTAATTATATACTGCCTCCCTGACAGAGGAAGTGGCATATACATTAAAGGTATTTGGGACACTTCTTGAAAGACAACAACACAGAATAATAACAGAATTCAAACTAGTCATTAGTAGCAATATTGTAAGATTGACATTTTTTGAACAAAAAAATGAAAATTTACAAATATAAAAATATGAAGAAATCCATACAAGCTTAGTGTTGAATCAATGAAATTAACAGAACAACAAGGAAAAAGTGTTCAGACTTCAGAAACATTAAACTTTCCAGGAGAAAGACCATTATTAAGGACTTTAAGAAAGGAGCATTATGGAAGAAAGAAAACATCAATTTCATTCACTTGGAAGTATCTCTTCTCATGACTGTCTACGGTGACCTCCCCTCTCTTTCAGAAAGACTCCCCAGTGAGCCCATCTTTATTTGCTCCCATGTCTTAGAGCTCTTGCGAAGATAGAGAAGAAATGTTCTGTATTTCTCAAAAATTGCAAAAACCAAACAAAACCTTATGACTAAAATAATGAAATTTATAAAAGATTGAAAGAAGAAAAAGAATAGTGATAGGAAAATAGAATCTGGAATCATATTCTTCCAAATGGATGGCATTTCTTTACCATTTGCCATTGCTGAAGACCCACATGTGAATGCTTCCTTCCTGTCTTCCAAGGCCAAAAGCTCTCTCACATACTCATCGAAATTCAATGGTAAAAATGCCAGAAAAAGCCTGGCTGCCCATTTGAAGATTTCTCAGTCACTTAGATATCTGGAAGGTACAGAGGGGATGCCAAACCCATGTTTCTGTTAAATTATTTTCTTTCTTCACTCAGTGATTTTTTTAAAAAAAATAAATGTTAATGTTTCTTTACCATTAAGCTTTATTTCCTCCTAACTATTCTTTCACATCAAATGTATTCCATATTGTACATAGACCTCCACTGATCCCCAAATGGTCCAGGGAAATAAAAAGAAGACTGGCCATCAGTCCTCTCCACAGTCACTCTATGCAGAAATTTCCCAAAATGCCAGTCAACGCTGCAGGAAAGCAGAATAAGCTTATGTCCAAACTGTTGTGAGTTTCTCCCCTGATGAAGTATTTAATCGGCACCAATCAATAACCAAGCCAGCTCAATAGGAACAGGTATTTTTAATGAAAGAAAAGTGGGGAACTCACGCCACTAATGCCACAGTCCTATCCGTCTAGCGGACACTGCATAGAGAGCACACACCTGTGTTCTCTCGATTTTCTACCTGGGGTCCAAGTAGCCACACCCCAACTTGATGTGATTGGCTAGTGGCTCTTTCCCCATCATCTCCCCCTTCTTTCTAAACAAGATCAATCCAAACCCAACATAGCTATATACAATAGGAACAGACACCAAATGCAAAATTACAAACAATAAACAATATTAAGTAAGGAATGCATAACAAAAGTTTTAATAACATTCTATTTTAAGGAGTCTAAGTATTACATTGAAATTAAGCTTGGCTAAACTGTGAGGATGGTAACTATTATTATTTAATCTTTAACTCCATCAGCGCTCTGAGAAGGGAAACAATATTACTTGAGTGGACAGGAAGTGTAATCGGGAAACTTCCAAAATGTGCAACAAATGACAGAGACAACTGACTACCTGGACAATCACCCAAAGTCTCATTTGCAATGTTGAAGCAACAAACTTTGGCTAAGGCCTAAAGTAACTGACATACCATTTTTAAAAGCAAGAAACTTTTTAAAACTTACCCTGTCTTGGTAGGATATGACAGTTTTGTTTTATCCATTTACAGATACTCGGTATTTCTGTCAGTGGTTGAATTATGGGCATTTCTTTGCCCAGAGGCTGGTTCCGCCAAGAAGAAAGGCTCCAGGTGGAGTGTCTCTGGTACTCAACATTCTCTTGGGAATAGATTGGTGTTGCCAGGAGTGAGTGCGTCTCATTGTCGTGAAACTACGAAACTCTAGATTAGATTAAAGGCCATTTTCTACAGCTCCTTGAAGAGGTTGAAGATTATTTATCTATACTGAATATAATCTCTATGTATCTAAAGAACCTGATTAGTTTAATCATGAATATAACAAATATAGATGACTACTGATCTATAATTCTCAATACCTATCTAACTTAAAGACTAAGACAATAAACAACTGTGCAATAAATGAGGACAATGACTTTCAAATATAAACAATGTATAAGTATCTTAATCAGAGGTAGTAATGTACATTGCAGTATGGTAAATATATATATATCAATACATAAACAATGTTTCAAACAGAGGTAGAAGCATACATGCATACAATATTTAATATAATTTAACATTTTATCAATATACAGAAATCTATACCAATATAATTGTCTAAAAACAAGAACTCATAAATACAATCTTTTATCCCATTATCCAAATAGCCCTCTTTTTTTAAAAAAAAAAAAGATTTATTTGTTAAGAGGCTCTTTAAAATCTCTCAGCACCATGAGAATGGTATATAATTGTGCCTTCTGGACAGAATTATAAGGGCTTTGTTTTACCTTACTCAATTTGTCTGATTTGTAACCTGTCTTTCCTGATTTATTATTATTAGTATAAAATGTGCGGGCTCCAGTTATTGGAGCATCACGTACAATTTGAGGAAGAATCCAAGAAGCTTTCTTTATAAGGTCAAGCCTATCGCTTTTGGGATAGTTACTATTAATATTTCCCAAAAAATTAGCACAAGCTCTTTGTCATGGTTCATTGTCTTTTTATAACTTTTTTATCTCATCAGCAGTGAAAGGCATTATAATTTTTCTTGGATCTATGCCTGCTAGTTGACAAAGTCTCAATTTACCTTTTATAATCAGTTTAGAGACCTTTTTCACATAAGTTTTTAATTTTTTATTTGGTTTATGTGGTAAAAAGATCCATTTTAAAATAATATCATCTCTCTGTATTGAAATTTCTGTAGGAGAAATTCTGGAAGGCAATATGACTAGAATATAACTAAGCTCTGGATTCACCCTATCCACATGTGCCTCCTGTAATTTTTTTTCTCAACCATTGTCAATTTCTTTTGTGCTTTAGCTGTTAATTTTTTGGGACCATTTAAGTCTTTATCACCATCTAAGGTTTTGTTTAAATGAATTATTAGATCAGGTGTTATCCCAACAGCCGGCCATAGGCTAGAGATGTCTCCTAACAATCTTTGAAAATCATTTAGAGTACGTAACTGATATCTCCTAATTTGTTCCTTTTGTGTCTTAATTTTTTGTAAACCTATTTTATAATCTAGATAATTAACAGAATCTTCTCTGTGTATCTTTTTAGGAGCAATCTGCAATCCCCATTTAGGTAAAACTATCTTTACTTTTTTAAACAGTCTTTTTAAGGTATCTATGTTTGAATCAGATAGCAAAATGTCATCCATGTAATGGTAAATAATAGACTTAGGAAATTGTTTACGTATTATTTCCAGTGGTTGACTTACAAAATATTGACACAGGGTGGGACTATTGAACATTCCCTGTGGGAGGACGGTCCACTGGTACCTCCTGGTAGGCTGAGAATTATTATAAATAGGCAATGTGAAGGCAAACTTCTCTCTATCCTTTTCTTGTAAAGGTATAGTGAAGAAACAATCCTTTAAATCAATAACTATAAGAGGCCATCCCTTTGGTAACAGAGAGGGCAGAGGAATTCCAGATTGTAGAGGGCCCATAGGTTGAATAACCTTGTTGATAGCTCTAAGATCTGTCACCATTTTCCATTTTTGAGATTTTTTTTAACAACAAATACAGGATAATTTCAAGAGCTGGTAGATTCTTTTATACGGTGGGCATCTAATTGCTCTTGCACCAGTTGTTGTAAAGTCTGTAACTTTTTCTTAGCCAAAGGCCATTGCTTGATCCATATAGGTTCCTCAGTCAACCACTTTAAAGGCAAGGCTGTTGGTACATCTGAAGAGTTATCAATTGTTCTGTGTTCTTGTACAGTCCAAATGGCTGGCGTTCTTCGCCTGTAATATCTCCCAATATTTTTCTCAGAAACATATGCTTTAGGGGCAGCAGGAATGTTAATCTGGGTATTCCATTGCTGCAATAGGTCACGAACCCATAAATTCACTGCAATATTGGCTACATATGGCCTTAGATTTTTTATTTGACCTTTTGGCCCTATGCATTTAACCCATCTCGTGCTTTGTCTTACTCGAGATAAGGTTCCAATTCCCATGGAACTGAACATCTACCTCCTGAAGAGGCCAATTTGGATGCCAAGAGTCTGGAGTAATGATACTTACATCCGCACCCATGTCTAATAAGCCTTTAATAAAAATGCCATTTATACACACTTTTAGCTTAGGTCTTTTCTCATTTATAGAAGTCTGTCAGAATATATGTTTCCTCTGTCCCACCAGATGTCCTGATTTATTTTTCATCTTTATCTCATCATTTAGACCATTATTGCTTTTGACAGTAGTCATGGGGCCTTTTAATTTACCTGACGAGGCACATTCTCCATAGTAACCGGGAATGACTAGACCACATTCATCATGGGGGCCTGTGAGAGGCCCCCCCATGGTGTTTCCCAATGGTATCAGGTTGTCTTGTCTATCTCTTGTTGACCTACATTCATTTGTCCAATGCCGGCCTTTGCCACACCTCCTACATAAACCTGAAGTCTGAGTCCTCCTGTTCCTGTTATTTCCAGAAGAGGCATTATTCCTGGAAATCGGTTGTCTACAATCCCTTCTCATATGTCCCATTTTACCACAATTAAAACACTTGGTATTTTGGTGTCTTCTCTTACCATTGGAAATTGCTTCTCCTACCCACGCTTCAGTACCATAATCGAATGTCTCAACATTCATTGTATGCAAGACCCATTCATCTAAGGGTGCTGATCTGATCTTTAAAGGCCCTAGGATCCTTTTGCACTCTGTGTTGGCATTCTCATAAGCTAAAGATTTAATTATTATACGTCTAGCTTCTGGGTCAGTTATCCCTATTTGTACAGCCCTAGTTAGTCTGTGTAAGAAGTCACTAAATGGTTCTCTCTGACCCTGTTTAACCTTAAGATATGATTCCACTCTCTGTCCCAAGCCTTTACAGCTGCTGTGGTACATACGGACAGGGTGTGTTCATCATAAAGAGCTTGGTCCTGAGGATCACAGTAGAGTCCGTCACCTAGAATTTGGTCTAGGGAAATCTCAGTCCCTTTTACTATTTCTTGTTGCTCTAAGACTTTTGCTTCCTCTTTAAAGAGGCATCTCCAGTACATTTGGGGCCCACTTTCTAGGACAGCTGAGATTAACTGAGCCCAATCATGAAGCGTGGCTTTGTTACTGAAAGCCCAGGTTTTGACCATCTCTTTAACAAAGGAGGAATGTAGTCCGTATGTCACAATTGCTTGTTTAATTTTCTTTAAATCACTCATACGTACGGGCTCCCATGTACATTCCTTGACAACCTTAGGGTATTTGGAGCTGGCTACCTTTTCTGATGTTATTACTGAGAAAGCAGGTAGAACTCTGGGGAAGCTATCCCGGAGAGTCTTATGCATTGAGGGAGTTAAATTTTGCCTCCCTACCTTTTGCTCCTGGTCATTAAAATCAAGAATTCCCTCAATCCTTTCAAATCTGTTTACCACTGCTTTTTGAAAGGTCTGGATCTCCTGTCCAGTATTATGCTCTAATACCCTCATTGAGGACTCTAAGGCATGAAGTCTGTCCATTAGAGATAATGTCTCATCCTTGGACATAATCTTTATTGAAAGCATATTACCTTCCTGCAGAGACATTATATCAGTCAATCTGTCATACCACTTTGACAGAGTCTGATTAATACATTCAACAGTGCAAATCCCCTCAAATAACGTTTGAGCACCCAGTGTCATGGACTGAGTCACATGTTTCAAATTATCTGTTTCCTTCTCCAGAGTACTGAATCTCTTTTTAAATGAATTATTAGTAAGTGTTAAGCCAGCTGTTTTATCCTCCAGAATGTTAAATCTCTCCTTAAATGAATCGTTAGTAAATGTTAAGTCAGTTGTTTTCTCCTCCAGCATGTTAAATCTCTCCTTAAATGAATTATTAGTAAATGTTAAGTCATGCTCAGTTTAGATCTGAATTTAGGTGGAATATGGGGCTACAAAATACTCAAATCAAGGAGTTAATTAGTATGAATCACAGACTGTGTGCTCTCTGAAGGTCTGCGGCCGGTCAATAGTCTCCCGTTCCATCAGCAGTAAACTAGGTGCCGCAGAGGGAAAGTGGACTGCCCCAGCTGCGGCGGCGGGAATTGCCTTTGCCCATGGCGGCGGTGGGGGGGGCAGTGAGGCACGCAGAAACAGCCTGGGCCCTGCGGTGGTGGTGGGGGGGGGACGAGAAAAGCCTCTGCGGTGGTGAGGGAGAAGAACCGGCCTGTGCCCAGAGGACATGGCTATGAGGTGCCCAGAAATGGAAGGGAACTGTGCAGGAGCCGGGAGTGTGGGATCTTAAGCCCAGAGAGGGCTAGAATGATCTATGTGGCCCTAAAAGCCACATTGGGGCGCCACATGATGAAGTATTAAGTCGGCACAAATCAATAACCAAGCCAGCTCAATGGGAGCAGGTATTTTTAATGAAAGAAAAGGGGGGAACTCACGCCGCAGTCCTATCCATCCGGCAGACACCGCATGGAGAGCGTGCACACCTGTGTTCTCTCGATTTTCTACCTGGGGTCCAAGTAGCCACACCCCAACTTGATGTGATTGGCTAGTGGCTCTTTCCCCATCACTCCCCTCTAATTCATTTCTTCTGAATATCTCAAACTACCTGAAAAGAAGCCGTAAAATATAACATAACACTGACATCAGAGGAGTGTGCTATTACACTGAGGACTACGCTCCAAACCTGCTCCATGACAAACATTCTGAGATGTGTCTAGGGCACAGCTTTTTCAGTTATTCCTCAAGGTACCAACAACTCCAAAGAAGGAGTGAACTGAGACAGTCTTTACATTCACTTGCCTCCCAAGCTGGAGGCAATTCTTGCTTTCACTTCAACATGGGATAGATTAGTACATTCATTTTTTTAACATGTGATAGTGATAATTACTTCAATTGCATAATTCCATTCAGATTACATATGTGAATAACATTGTCATTATGGTAAAATCAATGAAATGATTAAGTAGGGATATGCTAATTTTCCTTAAGGCTGGATACTATCATTTAGTTTTTAATAACATTCTTTACATATTTTATCTAAAATTTACACTTACAGTCTTTGAACCTTAAAGGTATGTGTGGGGGTGAGATACAAATTTTTAGAATAATAGATTAGTGATGAATGTTTCAATACAATTATCACTTTTATTACTATATTAGACAAGATCTATTCTTAGTGTTTCTATGATTATAATATTTTGAGTTAAAGGAAAAATACCATGGCATACCAATATACTAGAAAGTTTCTAGATAATTCACACAAAACCAATTTATATATTCATCTTACAATTTTATTAAGAGAAATGCTTATGGAAAATTTTGGCAGTTTGTCTTTGGTTAAAAAAAGACAAATGGGAACTTTACTTGGTTTATTCTCCCTATTCTTTCAGTGAAATGCACAGCAATTCCACACAGAAATGGTTCATTAGCAATCACATCTAATATTTTAGACTATAGTCTGCATGCTTTAATGAAAAAGCTCTTCCTTTAAATAGTTCCCCTAACAGATTCCATCAGATTAATTGCTCTCCACACCTTAAATGAAACATTGACACTTTGATAAACTGAAAGTAATTTCTACTCCCCTCCCAATTATACATATTCTCTATATAATCAACCAATTATATATACTCTCTATGTAATCAAGAAGCTGTCAGCCTCTAAAATTTGTTTCTGAAACAAGCATCATATCTGTCCTGTCTTGGTATTTAGGGGAGCTGGAGAATGGGATACTTTGATTAACTGTTTTATTAACTCATGTCTGTGGAAGGTTAACATAAGATATATAAAATAAAACCTGTCAGTAACAAAGTGTATCCTTTCAAACTATTCTCTTTTCTCCAGAACTGCTTTTCCACACCCTTGTACTCTGGGACTTAGGACTTTTCTTCGACTGCTTCTTCTGTACTTCCCTCTGTTGGTGTGTTGTGACTCACTCTGTGCAACTTGTATTAAGATCTTTTATATCTTAACCAACATTTTCATGTTTTCTCTTTGGGACTTAAGATGTGGTCTTTCATATCTCTCTATAATAAGTTGTTGTACCTGGAAGAGACCAGCTCCCAGAAACTCCCATTCTTTGACCCTGTAACCTGCTGCAATCCTTTTCTGAAAGTTAAATGAGTTAAAAATCTTTGACCACTTTTAGAACTCTCACTTAGCTGCCTTTACTGCTCCTACCAGGCTGAGGAAGGATTTTACAAGAATAAGTTTCTTATTTAAGTATCAATAATAGTATCCATGATAACAGTGGGAGAATGTGACTCATATTCTCGGACCATCACCATTTTAACTGCTGAAAGTTTTCACTGCATTTATGTGTGGCGTCAGGCTTGAGTGAAAAGTGAAAGTGTTTTCACTTCCATTTGTAAGACATTCTGGTTATTTCAGGTCTTTAGTTTATAATATTAATGAACAAATACACACACTATTGATATATAATTTTAAATTAATAGTAAAAGGAGACATTTCAAGAAAACTCTCAGTATGGAGCAGTCCAAAATGATAAAACTATGATATCTACACCTAAATAAGATCTTAACTGCCTGCATTAATGGTATTCTGTTCAGAAAGTCTTCTCCTGTACCAACAAGTTCAAGGCTATTCCCAACTTTCCCTTCTATAAGGTTCATTGTATTGGCTTTATGTTGAGATCTTTGATTCATTTGGAGTTGAGTTTTGTGCAGGGTGAAAAATACGGATATATTTTCATTTATCTACATGCATACATTGACCAGCAGCATTTGTTGAAGATGCTGTCTTTGTTCCATTATGAATTTCTGGCTTCTTTATCAAAAGTCAGGCATCCATAGGTGTGTGGATCTATATCTGTGTCTTCAATTTGATTCCATTGATCAATGTGTCTGTTTTTAATGTCAATATCATGCTGTCTTTATTACTTAGCATTGTTGTATAACATGACACCAGGAATGGTGAGACCTTCTATAGTTCTTTTATTGTTCAGGGCTATTCTGGGCTTTTCCTTTTCTTTTCTTTCCTTCCTTCTTCCCTTCTTTCTTCCCTTCTTTCTTTCCTTCTTTCCTTTCCTTCCCTTCCTTCCTTTTGTCCCTTCCCCATCTCTTTAATTTCTCCTCCTCTACAGGTGAGTGTGTGTGTTTGTGTGCATGTATAACATATATGCATTTTGGGCCTGAGGACATAGGTTTTCTACTCTACCACTGTCTACCTTATTCCTTTGAGGCAGGTTCTTTCACTGAAACTGGAGCTAGTCTGACAGTCTCCAAGCCCAAGCGATCCTTATGTTTTTGTTCTTCTCTTCTTCCAGTGTTGGGCTTGCAGACACACGTGGGTCATTTCTGGTTTTGTATATGAATGCTAGGAATTTGAACACAGGGCTCTTATGAACTGACACATCTTCTGGTACCTTGATTTTTCCTTTTTTAGTGGGATTATATAGTCCTTAAATAAAAGAACAAATAATAAGGTTATCTCTGGGTCTGCAAAGAGAATATACAATAGCAGCATTATACTCTCCTGTATGGTTTCTCTCCCTCTTCCTATTCCTTTGCCTGCTCTATTTCTCATCAGATTCTTATGTATCACAAACTGCCTGAAACTCTGGAACTTGTTACATAGATGAGGATAGCTTTGAACTTCTGATCCTACTGTTCCATCTCCACATGGATGTGGAGGAGTTTATGACCCAGTTGATGCAGTCCTAGAGCCTGATTCCAGTCCTTCATGCATGTCGGGCAAGCACTCTTCCAGCTGAACCACACCCTTAGGCCCCAAGCTATTCTTCTACATTTTTACAGCTCTTTATACCCCCACATCTCCACAGTATTTTCTTTTGATAGGAGGTGATTACATGTGAAAGATATTGATTTACAGGAATGCAGTTTCATGCGGAAATGTAGAGAGAAGAAATCTGTTGTCTCATTCCAACTGCTCTCATTTTCTTTTCTTTCTTCTTCTGACTGGCAAATTCATTCATGGCCTTCCTAGATGAACTTCTCCCTAATGGGCTCCCCAGGGTCTACTGAAGAATGAATTAGGAGGAAGACTTTATCACTGCGTCATGTTGAGGTGTATGAAGATGCCTGACTTTGGTGGTACATGGAACCAAATGCTGGCTTCAATAATTAGCTGAAAATACCCTTCATTTTAAACAAAAGTGGTTGGGGAAGTATAAATGGGAAAAGAGATGAGTTTTAGGAACATTTACATCCCTTGGAAGACAATTTCCATAGGTGTCATATTTTTATTATTCCATTCTCTCTAGCAAAAGAAAATTTCCTCTTTTTCTACAGTTCTGAAGGGAATTGGTTTTGAATTTCAAACATAGTGCCTACAGCAACCCTTGTGAGAAATGATATCAGTGTATCTTAAACCATAGCTCTATTTGGAAGCCCAAAGCAGAAATGGGCTTTACAAGTAGAGCTAAGAACCTCCCATACGCATTAGTGTGTATGCTGCACACACAGCTTTTCACCTCCAGAGGTGATGTCATTCATAGACAACGTGATGAATAATCTGCATTATCCACATGACAGGGTTTAGAATCACCATGGAAACACATTTTTGGGTTTGTCTATGAGAATGTATTCAGAGTGCTTTACCTGTGAAGGGAAAGATATCCTGATATGGGCAGCACTGTTTTATGATCAGTTGTCCTGGGCTTAATTTTAAAGAGCAAAGAAGATGAGAAGCTGTGCCCACATCTTTCCACATCCTGGTTACCGACCTGCTGATGACCAGCAGCCACATGGTCTGGCCACACATCTTCCTTCTTCAGCTTGTGGACTAAGCAAACCAATCCTTCCCAACGTGCTTTTGTCAAATATTTTGTTGCAGTGTCAGGAAAAGTAACTGATATAGATAACGAGAGGAAAAGGGTTGCTCTTAATGTTCAGATTCATGAACCAGAGACTTCTCTTTACAGAAAATATTTTATAAGTCAACTTTGTACAAATTGTACAAATATATGGGAAACAAATTTAAAACACATTGTTAGCTTAAAAGGTAGTTGTTTTATTTTTGAGGTTTCTCAATTCTTTTTTGTAAAATTAATGTAAAGTAGAAAAATTGATGTAAAGTAGAAAAAACACTTCTAGAAATAAAGATGTGAGTGGTGTCAGCTCTGACACCACAGAACATGACATCACACGTGATGGAGCTGCTGAGTGACCACTGCCAGCTCTTCACACCACAGAACATGACATCACACTTGATGGAGCTGCTGAGTGACCACTGCCACATTTTGGGGGTTTCTTTAAAGCTACTTCATCTTTCATACTTTTCCTTTTTAGGGGTTTTCAGGAGAAAATGTCCTCTTGGTGTTTTGAATGCTGCACGTTTTCAGTTTCCTGGGTTTTATTTCTTTGCTTTTATTTAAATCCTTTTCTGATTTGTTATGAAAGGCTTGCTTGAATATATTATTTGTTCTTAGGCAAGGAAAAGATTGTGTTATTGTTTTCTTGCTTAAATGTTAGATTTATTTTTTAGATATCACAGACATCACAAATCTAGTAAAATCCCCAATTTTTTCTTCTTGTATAATATAACTTAAAACTGGCTCTAGGACTAGATAAAGTTCAATAAGTGTTTGCTGTTTTAATTATCTGTATTTCTTAGATTTTTTTTCTTTTTGGCCCACATAAGTTTTGGACAAACTCTACAAGGAGTAGTTTCAGAATGGTTTCCTTAAATCTAGATACTAGCATACTAAGGAGAACTCAAATGGAAAATAATCTATTATAATAAATTACTTAGACATTTTGTTTTCCCAAAACTATATTATTTTTCTTTCTTTCTCTATTTCATTTATTTATTTATTTATTTTGTATTTTTGAGACAGGGTTTCTCTGTAGCTTTGGGGCCTGTCCTTCAACTAGCTCTTGTAGACCAGGCTGGCCTCGAACTCACAGAGATCCACCTGCCTCTGCCTCCCGAGTGCTGGGATTAAAGATGTGCGCCACCACCACCCGGCCTGATCATTTTTTTAAAACAGAATTTGTTATTGCTTTGAGATGGAGGACAATTACATTACTTAGATTTTTAGGCATGTGAATCCCCTCAAATTAGAAGTCAGAAATAGATTTCCCTGTACATCCGTCATGGTATTTAACAAATATTTAAAGTCTATAATTAAGTGAAAACAACCCATTAGTTCTCTGCATTAGATTAAGAACCCTCATACCTTGCTTGCCAGATACAAAAGAAAGAAGCAGGAGCTAACCTGGGGCTTCTTTCCTGCTAGATAGCCTTCATAGTGCCAGGAGGTGCTATGTAGGATGCTGCAAGAGATTAGTCACCAATAGTTTATCCAGCTGTGAACCCTGAAAACTAATGAATGCTAAGCAAGATATGCCTACTGCAATAATTGTCTGACTGCTACAGGGGTAAGCAACACTTTTGATTTTGGATTTAAGGCCTGTTCCACGGGGAGAGCTATAAACACAGTCTAAACCCATAGTCAGAAGTCACAGGCCTTGGTGAGGAGGCACTAATGTTTAGCTAAACTGACAAGACACCAAATTTCAGTATGAATGTTTATATTTATGCCCATAGGCTACTGTAATATTTAATCACAGAAACTTTTCTCTTTGCACTGAACAATGGCAAATGAAGAGACTCGGGGCTAATTAAGATGTTTGTAATAAATAATAGTTGAATGATCAGTTCCAAACAGAACATTTATAACAAAACCAGTGAAACTCGGAACACCAAAGGAGAATGGAAAGAATATGAAAATTGGAAAATAAAGTAGGAAGAAGAGCTGCAAATATTATCTTTGAGGCATGACACAGACATCACCAAAGGGATCTCATAGTTGTGGTCGCCTGCACAAGACTGGGTCTATTGATAACCAGTCATGAATGAGGGACAGAGTCGTAAGCCCATAACCCTCCCTGATGAATTATTGGGAACTGATAGATTCTAGAGATGGATAGTTGTTGCCTTAGAATGTGTAACAAAGGTGGTTCTATCAGGCTACAGTGGAGAGTTCCAAACTTGTGGCCACACAGGCACTTCTGTTTAAAATCAGCAGTTCACAAAACAAAACAAAACAAAAAAATTGTGAATGTGGAAGGGGACCTGTGAGAGGAAGTGGGGATAATAAGGCTGGGAAGGAAAAAGAATGCACTAGGCATATATTCAACTGCAATTGTCAAAGAGCTAGTTGAATCAGAAAAACAAAAGAGCTAGAATCCACATATCAAAGTCTTTAAAACTAAGCTCAAAATGATTTACAGAATTAATTGTAAAGCTAGAGCTGTGAAACCTGTATAAAAAAATATTTGTGAAGCTGGGTTCGGCCATACATCATCGACAGCTGTGTTAGGGCATGAATCTTCAACAGCTGTAGTATCCTCCCTATATTGGTTGTGTGTATCAGCAACACTGATTTTACAACACCCAGATTTTCAGATTTGTCCTTATAGAATGGCTGTCTCTCTCCATTGTGTAGTTCTTGGCAATCTTTCAAAGACCATTTGCAGATGCATATCCTCTGTATCACCAGGCATGTTTATCTGCTTTTACACTATACCACACTGTTTAGATCACTGTTTTAAGGGCAGATTTAAAATATAATTTGATATTGTAGGCATGAATCCCCTGGCTTTATTCTTTCCTAACACTTCTTTGATTACTTGGAATATTTTCTGGCTCCATATAAATATTAAGAAGTTTTTCCTCTTTATGAAAAATTATTTGTATTTTGATATAGGAAGTATTGAATCTATAGTTAGCTTTGGGTACTACAAATATTTTGATCCTTATTAATTATATCATGAATATTATTATACTTCTTCATTTGTCTCTCATTTGATTTCTGTCTTTGATGTTTATGTAGTCACTGAATGTACAAGTCTTCACCTCCTTTGTTTCACTTGTTTAAATATTTTAATAAGTTTGAATATTTATATATAAACATTTCTTTTATTCCTAAAATTTTATTATGATCCTATTATAAGTGCTATTATTGCATTAATTTTCTTCTAATATACTTCCTTATTAGTATGAAAAAAGTAACTGACTTTTATATTGATTTTTGTGTTCTACAACTTTAAGAAATTTGTTTTATAAATTTTGTATAAAAAAGTCTGTAGAGTTTTCTACAGATAGGACCATGCCATCTATAAATCAAGTCATTTACCTCATTTTATTGGAGAAATTTTGTTTGTTTACTTATCTAATAGATCTAGATTGAATTTGCACAAGTGATCAACAGAAAGTCTTTCTAAACTGCAAACCATCTATTTACCAAAAATTACAAAGTTAGAAATCTGGAGCATTTAAATATGGAGATGTTTATTATCTTCTTGAAAACTTGCTCAAACTAAATATTTTCATTTCATTTAAGTAATACAAGTCTATATTTGGATATCCAAAATATATGAAGAACTCAAAAAATTAAAAATCAAAAAATCAAGTAATTCAATTAAAAATGAGGTACGTACAGAGAAATCTCGACAGAAGAATCTCAAATGGCTGAAAGACAATTAAGAAAACATCAGGGAACTGCAAATCAAAATGACTCTTCTTAGATACCATTTTATACCAGTCAGAATGGCTAAGATCCAAAACACCAATGATAGCATATGCTGAAGAGGATGCAGAGTAAGGGGAACACTCCTGCATTGCTAATGGGAATGCAAACTTATACAACTGTTCTGGAGATCAGTATGGTGGTTTCCCAGAAAATTGGGTATTAACCTACTGCAAGACCCAGCAATACCCAAAAGGGTATTATACCCAAAGGATGCTCAGTCTTACTACAAGGAAATTTGTTCAACTATGTTTATGGTAGCATTATTCATAATAGCTAGAATCTGGAAACAAACTAGATGCCCCTCAACTGAAGAATGGCTGAAGAAAATGTTGTATATTTACTCAGCAGTGAAATACAATGACATCTTGAAATTTGCATGCAAATGGATGGAACTAGAAAAAACCACCCTGAGTGAGGTAACCCAGACCCAGAAAGATGAGCAAGATATATAATCACTTATAAGTGAATACTAGCTACAGAGCAAAAGATAAGGTGAAGTACAATTAATAAAAGTTCAGGGTGAGAAATTGGGGTTCAACCTGAAGATCTGAAAAGCAAAACAGCCAGCCACTGGCTCTTACCTTGATCTCAGTCTAAAGTGGTGATCCTGCCTCCTGGAATCTCAAGAGACTGCATTTTGAGGGCTGTTTCCTCCCATTTTATGATTCTCTCTAGGGCTGGGATTAAAGGTATGCATCACTGTCATTAAAGATATGCACCCCCCAGTTTCTATGGCAACTATTATGACTACTGATATTAAAGGTGCTTGTCATTATGGCTACTGGGATTAAAGGTGTGTCTCATTGTGGCTACTGGGATTAAAGATATGAGTTACCATAACGTGGTCTATAAGGCTGACAAGTGGGACTGCTTTACCCTCAGATCTTTATGCAGTCTTTATTTATTAAAATATAGTTGAAATGCCACTACATTTCCTCTTTTTTTTCTAAAAAAATAAAAAGACTGTAACTAATACAAGAAAATTATATATGATAAGTACAATGACTATATAAAATATATACATGCAATAAATAAATAAATCATCAATGTCTAGTCCATTTATATTTGACAAATTCAGAGAAAATATTTCATATCTATCCTATCTTGGTGAGTCTAAAGTCTTATACCTAATTTACTTTCTATCATAACTTGCTTTCTATGTTTATAACCTCTTTTGTGTAAGTCACAAAACAATCCCACACCAGTTTGGAATTATGATTAATAAAATGGTTATTTATTTAAGGGAAAGAAACTTACAGATCACTGTCCCAGACAAAGCCCTCTGGAATGAAGTCTAACAGCTAGAAACTGAAGCAAGAGAGAGAGTACACGGCTACCACTGCTTTTTAAAGCAAATGAGACCATGCCCAAGTGGGCTGGTGTCTTAAAGGCTATTGGCTGAAGGAGCAGAAGGAGCTCCCACAGCACCTCCCCCTTTTGTTTAAGTAAAAGAGTTCTAAACTCAAAACAAAACACTATACACCAGGAACAGATATTAAATAAAAGATTAGAATTACAATCAGCATAAACAATATTAAGCAAGGAACATATGCTAAATGTTAGATAGTCATAGTTACCATCCTCTTATGATCTAGCCAAGCCATTTCCTATACAAGACTTAGACTCCATAGGATAGAATGTTTATTAAGACATTTAGCAGTGCTGTCAGGAGCAATTATGTCTCATGTCAACAAAACCCTAAGTTATTTAAATGCCATGTTCCACAGATCCTTGAAGTGGTTGAAGATTATCTATCTATTATAGAATATAATCTCTATGTATCTAAAGAACCTGATTAGTCTAACTATAAGTATGACAAACATAGATGACTATTGATCTATAATTTTTAATACCTATCTAATTTAAAGTCTAAGACAATAAACAACTGTGCAATAAATGAGGACAATGACCTCCAAATGTAAACAATGTACAAGTATCTTGATCAGAGGTAGAAATAGGGATTATATTCAGTATAGATAGATAATCTTCAACCTCTTAAAGGAGCTGTAGAAAATGGCCTTTAATCTAATTTAGAGTTTCATGGTAGTGAGACATAATTGCTCTCGGCAACACCAATCTATTCCCAAGAGAATGTTGAGCACCAAAGATGCTCCACCTGGAGCCTTTCTTCTTGGCAGAACTGGCCTTTGGGCAAAGAAATGCCCATACCTCAACCACTGACAGAGATACAGAGTATATGTAAATGGATAAAACAGGACTGTCATATCCTGCCAAGACAGGGTAAGATAGTTTTGAAAAGTTCATTGCCTTTGAAAATGGTATGTCAGTTACTTTAGGCCTTAGCCAAAGTTGGTTGCTTCAACATTGCAAATGAGACTTTTTGTGATTGCCCAGGTAGTCAGTTGTCTCTGTCATTTGTTACACATTTTGGAAGTTTCTCGATTGCACTTCCTGTTCACTCAAGTAATATTGCTTCTTTTCCCAGATCTTTGATGGAGTTGAAGATTAGATTATTGTAGTTACCTTCCACATGATTTAGCCAAGCTTAATTTCAATGCAATAGACTCCTTGAAATAGAATGTTTAGTAAAACTTTTGTTATGTGTTCCTTACTTAATATTGTTTATTGTTTGTAATTTTATATTTGGTATCTCTTCCTATTGTATATAGCTGTATTGAGTTTGGATCAATCTTGTTTAGACAAAAGGGGAGATAATGGGGAAACTATCAACCTATCATATCTAGTTAGGGTATGGCTACCTGGGGTCCAAGTAGCAAAACCGGGAGGACACAGGTGCCCGCTTTCTCCACGTGGTGTCCACCAGACAGATAGGATGTTGGATCTCCCACTCTTGTAGCATGAGTTTCCCCTTTTTAACCATCAAAAACTACCCGTTCTTCTTGAGCTGGCTTGGTTACTTATCATACTGACCTAATTCCCTGACAGGTTAATAAAGCATTATGCAATCTATTTTTGAGGGTATTTTCCATCCCTTTCTGTTTGTTCAGCATATCCTTTATTGTACGATTTGACCTTTCTATAACTGCCTGACCTGTAGGATTATTTGGTATACCTGTAATGTGCTTTATATGATAATAAGCAAAAAAGCATTTCATTTTCTTAGATACATATGCGGACCATTGTCTGTCTTTATTTGTGCAGGTATACCCATGATGGCCATAACTTCCAATAAATGTGTGATTACCAAATCAGCCTTTTCTGAGCTCAGGGCAGTTGCCCATTGAAAACCTGAATACATGTCTGAGGTGTGGTGTACATATTTTAATTTACCAAATTTTTTAAAGTGGAACACATCCATCTGCCAGATTTCATTCCTTTGAGTACCCTTTGGGTTACTTCCTGCAGGCAACAGTGTTTGATTATAGAAAGAGCAAGTAGGGCATCTCTTTATAATCTCCTTAGCTTGTTGCCATGTAATAGAAAACTCTTTCTTTAAACCTTTGATATTGAAGTGATGTTTTTTAAATGAAATTCTGAGGCCTGCAACACGCTTCCAATCAATCATTGATCAATTTCTGTATTACGTTGTGCTAGAGGACCTGGCAGACCCATATTGGATCAGATGTGTGTTATGTACATAGGACAAAGCCTCTTCCTGATTGTCTTGCACATGGATAAACAATGAAGTCAATTCAGTATCATCTGGTATAAATTCAGTGGTTTCAATATGCAAGATAACTTTTTCTGCATAATGTGAATCTGTAACTATAATAAGAGGTTCTTTAAAATCCCTTAGCACTATAAGAATGGCATATAATTCTGCCTTCTGAACAAAATTATAAGGGCTTTGTCCCACCTTACTTAATTCTTCTGATTTGTATCCTGCTTTCCCTGATTTATTTGCATCAGTATAAAATGTATGGGCTCCAATTATTAGAGCATCATGTACAATGTGAGGAAGAATCCAAGAAGTTCTCTTTATGAGGTTAAGTCTATCACTTTTGGGATAGTTGCTATTAATTTCTCCCAAAAAAATTAGCACAAGCTCTTTGCCATGGTTCATTGTCTTCCCATAAGTTTTTTATTTCATAAGTAGTAAAAGGCACTATAATTTCTGCTGGATCTATACCTGCTAGTTGACGAAGTCTCAGTTTACCTTTTATAATTAATTCAGAGACTTTTTCCACATAAGTTTTTAATTTTTTACTTGGTATATGTGGTATAAATATCCATTCTAAAATAATATCTTCCCTCTGCATTAAAATTCCTGTAGGAGAAATTCTGGAAGGCAATATGACTAGGATACAACTAAGATTTGGACTCACCCTATCCACATTAGCCTCCTGTAATTTTTCCTCAACCATTGTCAGTACATTTTCTGCCTTCTGTAATTTTCTTCAATAACAGTTAATTCTTTCTCAGCTACAGCTATTAATTCTGTGGGAGTATTTAAATGTTTGTCACCATCTGAGGTCTTATTCAAATGAATTAGTAGATCAGGTGTTATCCCAACATCCAGTTGTAGACTGGAAATATCTCCTAACAATTTTTGAAAGTCATTCAGAGTCCACTATCAGTCTCTTCTAATTTGTGCCTTTTGTGTTCCAAGGACTAGTTGATTCAATATGGTGAGCATCTAGTTGTTCCTGTACCAGCTGTCCTAAAGCCTGCAGTTTCTATTCTGTTAAAGGCCATTGTTTAACCCATATTGGTTTCTCAGTTAACCATTTTAAAGGAATGGTACCTCTAAAAGTTTACTATTTGCTTTGTGTTCTTGTACAGCCTAAATGGCTGGTAAATTTTGTGTGTAGTGCCTTAAAATATCCTTCCTAGAAACATGAGTTTCTGGGACTGCAGGAATGTTAATCTGGATATTCCATTGCTGTAGCAGGTCATGAACCCATAAATTCACTGTGCTATTAGCCACATATGGCCTCAGCCTTCTGGCCTTCTGCATTCAAGCTGTCTCTTGCTTTGTTTCACTTGAGATAGGGTTCAAATTTCTAGGAATTGAACATTTCCCTCTTGAAGAGGTCAATTTGGATGCCAAGATTCTGGAATTATGATAGTTATGTCCACATCTGTTTCTAGTAATCCCTTAATTACAATGTTACTTATAAGCAAGTACTCTTAGCTTTGGTCTTTGATCATTTATAGAAGTTTTCCAAAATATGTTTCCTATTTCCTATAGGAATTTTTGATTTATCCTCCATGTTTAATGGTCTTTTTTTATTGACATTCATTGGTCCAATGTCGGCCTTTGCTACATCTTCTACATAATCCAGAAGATTGAGACCTTCTATTTTTGTATTGCGCAGAAGAAACATTATTCCTAAGAGTGCCTTGTCTACAATCCCTTCTCAGATGTCCTGTTCTACCACAATTAAAACATTTGGTATTTTGATGTCTCCACATACCTTTTGAAATTGCTTTACCTACCCAAGCCTCATTATAGTCAAATGTTTCAACCTTCATTTTATGCAGGATCCATCCATTCATCCATTGGTTCTGATCTAACCTTTAAAAGTCCAAATATCGTTTTTCATTCTAAGTCGTCATTTTTCAAATGGCTTAGTGATTCAATAATACTCATCTAGCTCCTGGGTCTGTTACTCCTTTTTGTACAGTTAATCTTTGTAAAAAGTGACGAAAGTGTTCTCTTTGGCTTTGTTTAACCCTAGTGTATGGTTCAATTCCTTTTCATGATTCCTGAATACTCTCTCTAGCATTTAAGTCTTCTGTATAGCATAGGTACAAAATGTTCTTCATAAGGAGCTTGATCTCATGGGTCAGCATAAGTGCCCTTGAGAAGAATTTGATTTTGGGAAGCCTCAAATCCTTTCACTCTTCCCTGTTGTTCTAAAATTTTTGCCTCTCCTCACGAATAGCTTTTTCACAGTAGTTGTGGCACATCTTCCAGTACCACTGAAACTAATTGAAGCCAGTCATTTTGGGTGGCCTTATTGCTTGAAGCCTACATTTTTACCATCTCCCCAACAAATGGTGAAT
>PVIU01027002.1:0-21131 GCA_004026605.1 Ondatra zibethicus | reverse complement strand
TACTTAGGTAATATTTTATCCTTCTGGAGTCTTTGATGGAGTTGAAGAATGGATAGTTATAGTGATAGTTTTCCATTGTTATGATAAAAGATAAAATAGATCTAAATATGGTAACTGTAATTCTTGCTTGATAACTGTTTTGTTATATGTAACTTTACTATGTTAAAATGAAAGCCTTTCTTTTTTGTTTAAATAGAAACAGGGGAAATGGTGTAGGAGGGTTCTTCTGTATTTGGGTTGCTTTTATTGGTTAATAAAGAATCTGCCTTGGCCTTCTGATAGGGCAGGACTAGATAGACAGGAAAAAGAGAAGAGAATGCTAGGAAGGGGACAGAGCCAGAGAGAGCCGCCTGCCATGAAGACACGCTGAATCTTTCCTGGTAAGCCACGACTCGTGGTGACACACAGATTATTAGAAATGGGTTAAACAAATATGTGAGAGGTAGCCAATAAGAGGCTAGAGCTAATAGGCCAGGCAGTATTTCAATGAATACAGTTTCCGTGTAATTATTTTGGGTACACACCAGGAGCCGGATGGCACAAGGGGCCCTGCGCTGGGAACGCAGTCCTAGCCCCTCATTACAACAAAGTATATCCCTCTTTATCATTAATTCAGGGCATCATGACACCAGTCACCAAATGACACTGTCAAGAACAGAACCACATGAGTTTGTAGTAGAGGATTTAGATTTTAATTATGGCTTTTAATGCTATCTATGACTTGGGTTGATCTTTTCAATCCTTTGGGAGTTTGGATGATTTAATGACTTAATGTATATGAAAAATTTTATACCATATAAGACAACAGAGAAATTTAAAATGATGTTGTCATCATTTTTTTCAGGCTATCCCTTAATAAATAGAACAATTCATAATTTTTCACAAGGAAACCTGATGGCAACACAGCCCCAGAAAATCTGGATGTGAACACAAGTCAGTTCGGGAAATATTTAAAAGGAACCCAAAGCAAAGGAAGAGATATGGAGAATAAAAGCTTAGTTAATGCATAAAATAAGATTTAAACTTGAGATGATAAATCTGAGGCATTTACATAAATGTGAAATCTTCACCAGTGGAAAATGCTGAAATCCAATTTCATCTCAAACAAGCAAGAAAAACACCTGAAATGGATTTTCAGAAGAAAATCTAAGCATAAAATGCCTATGCTTTATATCCCAGCACCACAGTCCCCTCTCAAATTCTTCCGGAAAATCAGAAGGCAGCAGGATTTCAGCAACAGGGATAGGATACATCCCAAGATGAAATCATAGCTGTGTTGAGTTGGGACACCCTTTTGCTACAGATTGAAGCTTGCCAGGCAGCCATGCCCACTCTGGCCGTCACCACCAGTCTCCTGGATTTCCTGCACACAGTTGCACAGAGGAAACATCTCACTGCCTCCCTTGCCTTGGGCGCTGTCTCCTGTTTTGGCCATTCCGGGTGCTCCTGACAGGCTCCATATGACTCCCCAGTGCTCTAACATCTGGGACTCCAAACCACTCAGTGTACTGTCAACAGAGTCTTACTTTAAAGAGGGGAACAAGTTAAAAAGTGAAAGAAACCAAATCCTATCTAAGAGGAAACAGAGAACCGGACTTGTTTTCTCAACAGAGTTTTCCATGCCCTGTGTGTTGATGCTATAATTAGAACGTGTGTTTTAGAAAGGGTGTTACAATCACCCTCTAAGAATCTTGTTTTTGCAATTCTGAATATAACATATGATATTAATTTGGGGAAAGTGGAAAACAGGAAAGCAGACACAGTACAAGGAGCTCTGTAGTGCGGTGCGGCGTTAGAAGCAAGAAGAATAGCTTTAAAAAATGTCTGTGAATGTTTTCAAGCATGAGAGTAATGAAATTGTTTAGCTCCAGTGCACATTAACTCGTGCCTAGACAATTGCAATGGACTGAATTGATTCTCCAGCTTCCCGGCGTTTCCCTCCTCCGAGCCAATCTCCAGAACAACTGCTTATGCTCGTAAGTCTGATCATACCTTTTCCCTGATAAAAACCATGCTCTAGTCCCCTCATCACCTGGGAACTCAGTCCTGCCCTAAAAGTTGGTATCCAACACTTAATCAATCGATTTTGCAGATGATACCTCCTCCTCCCAGATAGTGTTAAAAAATGTTGAGGAACAATTTTCAGTAAACCCCACAACAAAGAGCAGTATTGGCTTTTAAAAGGCTGAAATCGGAAATATACTCTAAAATAACAAAACTCCAACCACTCAAAATATCAGTAGCATAGCCAGTGGGAAACAGCTGGCATTTTCTACTTCAGGTTGTATTCCTTCCTCTCCCAAACAACACACCAGCCAGTCTCATTTCTAACCCCATGTCTGTGTTCACCCTAAACTCTGAACTGAAATGACATTCCCAAATCACCAGTCCTTTCTGTTCTGTTCTCTCAAAACAGAGAATAAACATCTGTCCTCATGTCACTATTAATTTCTCCCAATTCTGCATTCTCAAGTCACTTTGTTTAGTCTTCAACTCTAATACTTACTGCATTTTTATTATCCTATTATTCTTCTTCACTATCAAAAAACATATATTACTTAAGAGTAGCTTTACATATCTGTGGTGGTTTGAATAAGAATAGCCCCATGGATTCATATATTTGAAGACTAAGGGAGTGGCATTAAGAGGTGTGGCCTTGTTGGAGGAAGTGTGTCACTCACTGGGGGTGGACTTTGCAGTTTCAGAAGCTCAAGTCAGGTCCAGTGTCTCACTGTCTTCCTGCTGCCTGGAGATCCAGATGTAGAACTGTCAGCTCCTCCTCCAGTACCATGTCGGCCTGGTGCTACCATGTTTCCCACCATGATGATAATGGACTAAACCTCTGAGCTATAAGCCAGCCCCAAGGAAATGTTTTCCTTTATAAGAGCTGCTGTGCTCATGGTGTCTCTTCACAGCAATAAAAACCCTAAGATGATATCCCAACATACACCTCTCTTTTAATGCTTTGTATTTTATAGATTTACAAATTTAGCTTAATTATTCTTGTTGTTCTATTGAGACACAGACTTGTTTCAAACTCTCCATCCTCCTGCTTCAGCTTCCCAACTTCTAGGATTACAGATGTTCACTACCATGCCCAACTTAAACTCTCATTTGTAAAAATTTTTTTCCTATTAAACATATATGTCATCCATTCCATTTTTAAAAAGACTTAGTGAATTCATACATAAATTATTTTATATTATTCATAGGGAAATTTTGTTTGAATCAAAGGATTTTTAAAAGGATGGACTTCCTGATCCTAACAGAGCTAAACCCATTCAAGAGAAAAAGCCAAAATTCATTAGTTTTCCAGAAGAAAAGAAAAAAAGGGGGGAAATGTAATTTTTTTGGTGTTACCCAGTGAGCTCTTTGTGTACATGTAACTTCCCAAGTAACTAAACTTTACAAATGTCACTTGAATTTAATTCAACTTTCAAAAAAAAAATCTTTTTAAGTCACCTTTGGACTGGAATGAAACATGGAAAATTTTAACTCAAAGTAAGTTTCTTTTTTTTTCTAGGAAGTTGAGAGCAAATGAAAACAAGTATTGGTTGGAGCATTTTGCCACCTCTGCAATAGGCTGGGTCACTGCCAGCCATACTTGTTGATGAGATATTTGACAAGAAGCCTATTTGCAGAAATGTAGTCTGCGACTTGACTTTGCTGGAGATTTCATCTGTAAAGATTTTCTTTTCCAGTTACAAAGTTCTCCCAAGAGGGACGTTGCTGCCTTTTGGAAACCTGTGAAATATTGGCAAGTCTTGCCCTGTTTACCATGGAAACTTGTGCTTGGATAGAATTACAGCGTATGACCTGGTACAAACATAGATGGATGTTTGATGCCTGCTATTTTCTCTTCACATTGATTTGAAAATTATAAATCACAGGACCAGATGAAATAACTTTGATCTTTCCAGTTCATTCATTCATCGTGGCATAAGGTCATACCTGCACAGACTTGAAAATATACTGGCAGATGGCAGAACATATGCTGTGATGAAATTTATGTATTCAGTTCTGATTAATCTACCTAAGTTTCCTGAAAAAGGGAGGAGACTTACTCTAAGCACAGAGGACTGAATGCCTGCCCAACTGTTGCTTTCTTGATAAAAGTTATCTAAAATATCACATAGCTTTGAGATAGCATTGACAGGTTTGTTTGTGTTCTGTTTGTATAAAAAAGAAACCAAATAGCTCTGCCTTCCTACAGATGTTATCTGCTCTCTTGTAAATAACTCATAGAGCATCTCACTCAAGATTGTGTGAGAGATTTGCTTTTATGTCCTTGGGAAATAGTTAACAGATCAGTCCAGGACATCATCGCTGCTTGCCCAGATTGCTGCAATAGTTTCTAACTATCCTGAACCGCAACTCTGCCATCACACCCTCAGTTCATTTACCCCACTCCTACCGGCACTGTCATTCAAAAACAGACCTGGTCATGCCAACCCATTAAAAACTCCTCAGAGATATTACAAGAGATTTTAGGGAAAGGTGTCACATTAGAATGCTATTCTAAGTTCTCGTCCTGCCACACCTCTTGCATCGTACCACACTCACTCTCTATTCCAGCTTCACTGTAATGTGTGTGCCGCTCTGAGTTATTGACTGTCTGCCTCGAATTAACTTCTGTGCATGCAACAGTCTTTAGAATTCTCCTTCCTTTCCATGGTTTGAACTTACTCACCTTCAGCTCCTGGGTCATTTTCTCCAGAAACAAATATATCTGGCCACATCTAGGGAAGGTGACCTTTGTAAGTATTCTGGTAACACAGCTAGTAACCATCACATATCAACTCGTCATTGCCTGTACTTTCTGCTGTCATACATGTTCCAAAAGACAACTTTCTTAACTAAGTTTCCTGTCCTGAAAAAAGTAAAATGGGGAAGGAAGGCTTTGGTTTGGCTCCAAGCTTGAGGTGTTTTCCACAGTGGCAGGGCAGTCAAGGAAGCAGGAGGTTACAGTGGTTGGTACATTGCATCTGCAATCAGACACAAGAAAGTAATGACTGCACATGCACAGTTTTTTTCCTCCTTTCTATATCATCCAAGATCCTAGCCCAGAGAATGGTGCCATCCACAGTGGGCAGATACTCTCCTTCAGTTAACCTTATTAAGATAATTCACCACAGACATGCCCAAAGGCCAGACAGTTCTACATGATATCAAGTTATCAATTGAGATTCACCATCACAGCTATTTTATCTAGAGCTATTCTCTCTCTCTCTCTCTCTCTCTCTCTCTCTCTCTCTCTCTCTCTCGTGTGTGTATGTGTAGGCAATAAGTCAACCTCGTTATCTTTCAAACACGATTCACCTTTGAGTTTTGTTTGGTTGGCTGACTGATTGATTTGAGACAGGGTGTGTAGATTTGGCTGACCTGAAAATTGCTACTTAGACCTGGCTGGCCTCAAACTCAGAGATCCATTGCCTCTACCTCCCAAGTGTTGGGATCAAAGATGTATTCTTCCAAGTCAGCAATTTGTATATTCATTAAGAAGGGTCTCTCACTGCCCTGAAGCTTACCCATTTAGGCTAGGCTGATGCTGTAGGAAATCCTACAGCCAATAGACTTTAAGTTACACGCCCACTTGGGGGTAGCCACTTATACTATTTATGCAGATGTAAAGCACGTGTCCGGCCTCTTTTCCACCTGCGGGTTTCAGTTGCTGTTCTCCATTCCAACAGAGGATATTAATTTGTGAGTCTACCCCTAAATAAATAAACCTCTATTATTCTCAACTCTGAGCTATTGTGGGATTTCTTTTAAGTATCCATCTTTAGGCTGATTAGCCAGAAAGTCGCAGAGATCTATCTGTGTTGCCCACAATCCTGGAATAACATACACCACCGTGCCTTGGCTTATTATATGTGTGTTGTAAGGATTGAACTCAAGTCCTCATGCTGATATAGGCAAGCACTTTATCAATAGGGTTGTCTCCCCAGCTCCCTTTTCTGGGGCTTAAAAATACCCTCTCAGTAGAAATACTCAATAAAATTTGATCAAATGAAAGGATGCCAATGACTCAGAATCATTTTTTCCCTTTCTATAATTTTTGGACAGCAAATAGATTTCAAAACCAAGCTGAATTCAAGGAAAGCTTTAGACAAACTATGCAGAATTGAATAATGATGCAAGTCACTTAGAACTTAGTATTAATTGACCCTGGAAGTCATCCGTTCAACTTGTATAATCCTCTGCACTCCATACACTTACTGAATAACCCATAGCAAAATAAAAATGCAACTGTTAGCTTGTGACCAATAAATCTGCCTCCAGTTGTCTCACAGACTGGTGGTTTTGAGAGTAAAATAGTTTTAGCTCACTTAAATAAAGAAGAATTAACAAACTTATTTTGTAAAATAGTTGTTAACTTGAATCAGGCATGAATTTTGCATGCTTAGTTATGAAAAAAACTAGAGAGTTTGAGAGTTGTCATTATGAAGAGAGTTTAGGAGTTGTTACTGTTATTTCTCTTCTTGCTTCAAAGAACCCATCCAGTCTTTCTGGTGGCATGAAACCTGGCTCTGACTTGATATTATCTGGCATTGGCCACCCAAGCCTCTATAGATGGAGTCAGTGTTTGATATCAGCATTCGATGTGGAACCAAACTCAGTAGAGTGTAATAGACTTTGTAGTCACAGAATCCACCTCTCCCCACACCAGCACGTAGGATGTGTGTCAATGTCCAATCAGTGTCAAACTGCTTACCCAACAGGAGACTCTGGAGAAAAAGCAGGTGACGCTGAAGAGGCTACCCACCCATAAGAATTCACACTGCCCAATGTACTTCTCTTTCAGTCAGGGTTAGTTTGATGTTCAATTGTAGTAAAGCTTTTCTACTTTTTGCTTCAAAGAGAAGCCCTTTCCCCCTTTCTGTCTTTTATGGGACACATTTCATTTCCTTACAGCATTTATATTTTAAGACCTTAATTCCCAATATGGCTCTATATGAAGATATGATATTCTAAGGATGAAATTAGTGAGATGGTACAGACGTGATGAATACTGATCCAGTAGGCTTAATTAGTATCGTTACAAGGGATACCAGAAAGATATACTAGAGTAAAACACAAACACACACACACACACACGTATACATGCACATAAGAAAAGAAAACAGGAAAGAAAGCATGAAACAAGATGTGGCCCTCTATAGTCCAGGAAGAGGCTGAGAATTTGAGTTCCTGCCTTGGCTTCCCTCAGTGAGGACTTGTGATCATGAAATTTTCCTTCCCTAAGTTACTTTTGCTTAAGATAGTTTATCGCAGCAGCAAAAGTCCTGAGACATCTTGGTCTGTGTGTTTCACTGTACCTATAACTACTGAAGTTACGTAATTGATCTGTTCACTGTTTGTCCTTTGCTTCTCAAAGTGTAGATCCCACAAGAGCAAACATTTTTTCTTTTTATAATATGGGCTCCAGGGTCTAGAGCAGTGTTTGTCAAATGCCAGGTGTCTTGTAAATATCTATGAAATGAATGAACTATTGCACATAAGTAGATGAGCTTTATTGCCTCTGTGGGGTGGCCTTTGGAGTTTCTCCACCTAAAATACCTTCACTCTCCCCAGCTATTCACTGTCATGGTCAGCTACAATGTGTAGCATTAAGGCCTTAGTTTGAGTTATCAGTAGAACACTTAGGCTCCCTTCCTACACAGGAAGACACTTAAGGACAGACTCACCAGTAAATATTTATGTGTTTACAAACACACACACACACAGCACTTAATAAATATCTATTACTTTCACAAATGAGACCAATGCACCATTCAAGTTCACTATGCAATTTTACCCTAGCTACATTTTGACAAGGAAAGAGGGTCTACCATTTGGTTAGTGGCATGGAATGACGGGAGAAATGTATAAGTTACAAGCGTTCAATACACACAGAAGTAGCTACAGTTGTAGAATTGTATAATCTCTGATGCATATTCCAATTGCTAGATAGTATTAATTTGCTAGAGCTTAAGCTGAGATTTGATTTCATCATATTAAGCTTACTTTAATAGTTTCTGGGACATAGCTAAGACTCTATAAGGTGTTCCAGAGGGAATTTGGGGAAAGAGGACAAAAAGAACAGAAGCCTGAGTCTTCCCAGTCTTCAGTAAACACTTTCAGAAGCACCCTGTCTCTGACTTTATGTCAGGCTGATCTCTGCTATGCCTACCTGGGGAATCAGGCCTGAGCAGTCAATTACAGTTTGTGGAGGCAGAAGGATAGATGCTTTGGTGCAGCTCTTTAGCTGATGGGTACCTTGTCAGGCCCTCTAGTACTTACCCTAGATTATAAAAGCAGTAACATTTATCTTGGGCTTTTCCCTCTGTAGTTGGACTTTCTTTGGTACCCTCAGTTCCCAAATAATGACATGGAGACTTCTAATTAGGAAAGCCTTACCTTAGCTTAGGCTATTTCCCTACTAGTTCTTATCATTTAAATTAACCCATTTATATTAATCTACATTCTGCCACATGGCTCATCACCTCTCATCCATATTGTACATCTGACTTGCTGCACATTCCACTGACAAACTCCCTGTGCCTCAGATTCTCCCTAGAGTCTCTCTCTCTCTCTCTCTCTCTCTCTCTCTCTCTCTCTCTCTCTCTCTCTCTCTCTCTCTCTCCAGAAGTTTCTCCTATCCTCTCCTGCTTACCTATTGGTCATTCAGCTCTTTATTAAGCCAATCAGAAGATGCCTTGGCAGAGACACATCTTCACAGTGTACAAAAAGATTATCCCACAAGATCCTTCTGTGTAAGAGTTACCCTATATTCAGGAGAGAGACAGGCTTGTGAACTGACACAATTGTTTTCTGTGGATGCTAAGTGTGACTACCTACACCCTATCCAAGTGGAACAGAAGTTACAAACAAGTGGAGAACACAAGGATAGACTTCTTGTAGCCGCAATCCCTACTCAAAGCATATAGGTGGAAAGTATTTTGCTTGGTATCAAGGAATTCAACACAAATATTTAGTATAGATTATATAATGATATTTAGCCCTTGCTACTTAGTATCTCATTAGTACTTACTATGTGTCAGGAACTGCTGAAAGTCCTTTTTACCTATGAATCACTTAAACTTACAGAAGCTTGAAATGGAAGGTCACAAATGGGGAAATCTTGCTAATCCAAGGGGTTGCTGCCAACAACAGCATGCAGGAGCTGGTAAGGCTGTACATCAACACAGGCTGACATTAGACAGGTGAGAGGGGTGCATCCTATGACCCCAACATAGGAAGCCACCAAAAACCATCCAGAAAAAGTCATACATTAGAGTGGGCAAATCAAATTCCTAGAAGTGGCAGTAAATACTACAATTATGGGTTTCCCTTGGTTGTATTTAAGAGGCCGCTAAGGATGCATTTCCCAAGGGAAAAGGTAGTGGCAAACAAATAGGAAGATGTGAAACACTAAGAAACATTGCAAGTAGACATCTGTGAACTAATGTTGCAGCAAAAGTGCCAGAAGTGTTTTGAAGATAGCATTGTTCTTTCAAAGCTGTTCGTCTCTTAGAAATGATGCTTATCTCCATGGCCAGCATAAAATCTCTCAGACACTATAAGGTGCCATAATCAGTAAATGACAGAGTGGATCTCTACCACTAAATCTTTTCTTCAGTGGTTTTCAACCCTACTGCAACCCTGTAATACAGTTCCTCATGTTGTGGTGACTCCCAAACATAAATTATTTCATTGCTACTTCATAATTGCAATTTTGCTTTTGTTATGAATTGTAATGTAAATATCTGGTATGCAGGATATCTGATATGTGACTCCTGTGAAAGCATTGTTAAACCCCCAAAAGAGGTCTCAACCCACAGGTTGAGAACCACTGGCTTTCTTGTCTTTTCTTTAAAGTGAGTTATTTCCTATTTGTTCCTTTCCCCTTCTTTCTCCCCATTGCAGCAATGTATGTGATAACAAAGGACAGTCTATAAGACAGTGTTGCATGAGGCAGCCATGCGCTAGATTGGTGAATCCCACCATATGTTATTATTCACTTAGTAGAATCCATCAACAATACGGAGATTTCAAGGAGCCAGTTCTAGGAGATAGATGACGTGAAAACCAATGCTTTGAGCTTAGTAAAGCCACAAAAGTGATTATTATTAAATACATAATTTTCAACTATTTCAGCAACAGAAAAGGTCACAGCTGTCACTATAATTTTCACTGATAATAATGAATGAAAAATAACAAGTAAAAAATGTTTATGTTAGCAAATAAGATAATAAATGAAAGGAACTGCCAGCACTATCACATACAGATTTAGTATTCCAGTCAATAAGATAATCACATGAATGTACGTTTCTCATCTTTCAGTTACTTAGTTTAGTAGTAGTGTGTGTGTGTTTGTGTGTGTGTGTGTGTGTGTGTGTGTGTGTGTGTAGCCTTAACCCAAAGCTATTTTTCACATTACAACCATAATTTCATTAGGACTGATTTAGTTTTAGAAAAGGAAAAAATCCAAAATTAAAAATTAAATAAAGCATGCAAATGAGCACCAAAAATATAAGCACATATTGAGTCATCTAGAAGCAATATTCAGATGTTTCAGTTGGAGAAGTGTTAAATATTTAACCTTATCTTCAAATACCTTCATCATTGACATATGAATTACTAACAAAGATTACAGTTAAGGCTATTTTATTTTTTAACATTTATAGCCTTAAAGCTTCACCAAAAATAGTGCTTTATCATTATTATTATGCTTATTCTATAGCATATAGACTAATAAAATTATAAAAATAATCAAATAAAATAATGCACTATCATATATTTGTTTATAAAATAATTTTAAGTCATAACAATGCTGAGTTTTATGATGTTACAAATAAAACAGCATACATATATCAGAAATTACTTGAATTAAACGTGTGATGGTGTAAAATCTCCTGGAGAGTACAAATGTATTTCCTTCATACAATCATCTTAATAAACATTTATTATTTACAAAATACCACATCATCTGTTATGATGCCAACTTTTTAACCAGTATTAGTATATTGTTTTTTAGAATGTTGCAAACTTTATTATCAAAAAATCTTGCAAATAAATAAAAACATCACATCACAAAATTAACCAGACCCAAAGTCTGTACAACTCCATAAACTTCTATGCAGTTAGAATAACAGATACGATGCCTATTCTTGGTTGTCAACTTGACTACAAGTGGAATTAACTAAAATACAATAGCAGAGGGCCCACCTGCGAGGATTTTGGCTTAATTTGAACTAGGAAGATCCACTTTGAATCCAGATCTTTGAGGCAGGAAGGCACAAGCCTTTATATAGAGAGAGATTTATCCTCCAAATTCTATTACTCTAGAAACTCCTGACTAATACAACAGGCATTGACACTGCTTATCATAATCACAGTAAACATGGTTAGCTTTCATTTATATGTATATATAAGCACACGTGTGTGTGTGTCAAATGAAAAAAACTCTTGAAAAAATTACCATAGAGATTTTTTTTCAATATGTTGTCCTTGGAATTTAACTTTATTTACGGAAAAATCTACCTTGTTTACCAAAGAGGAAGACAGTTACTGTTCCACACTTGCATATTTTTTTCTCTCAGCATGATATTTCTGTTTCAAAGGAGATTTGAAAATAGGACATAAATGAATCTGGAAATTGCATTTTTTGAGACTTTTTGAAGAGTTCCACTAATGAATTAGGCCGAAGGCTCTTAAGCCTTCTTGCTTTGTCCTCCACATGACGCACCCTTTCCTCTTCAGGACCTGCAGCTGCTGTTCTGTCCACAATAGCATCTTGCCCTGAATACATGTCTAAATTTACTCCCCTCTAACTTGAGGCTCTGTTCCGATATCATTTCCCCAGGCAGGGCATCCGTCTGTCACTCCCCACTCTTCTCTGCTCCAGCAGTCTATTGTGTGACTCTGCTTTAGGCCCACATGCCTGAAATAACGAGTAAATTCATAGGCGATCAGCTCAGCATGAAGAGGCCTCCATGACACAGATCCTGAAGCAAATTGTAGCATTACTCATCCTTGCACATCAATAAAGACTCCATTTCCAGACATAATGACATTTACTGGCTTAGAAACTATTTTCATCTTCATATTAAAGAATATTATTTTCATTAAAAATCTCTTGGAAATCTGATGACATTTGTCAATTCTGTTTGAAAGTCAAGTACGATGAGCTGTTGTTTCCTCTCATGCACAGGATAAGTGGGATTTGAAGTCATAAGACCTGATCTATGATCTCAGGTTTGCAACCAACTAGCAGTGTGGGCAAACTGAAGCCATGCTCATTGACTATACCAGACGCCTTAAATACAACCCAAGGGACACATGCTCGTTATGTTCCTTAACCGTTCTATTATTTGATGTTGATAACAAACTTTTATTTCCCCTATGCATTCTGTCTACAGACAAGAACATTGTACTGAAGGGAGCAGGCAAAAACACCTTATTCTAAGTACTGCCATTTTGACTTCAGACTCCATTTTACCTGTAGGGTGAAGAAAAGTTCAGGTTCCCAAGCCCTAGGGGAGCTGAGAACTTTCCAACGGCTGACCAGTCCCCTCCTTAGACAATATTAGCAGTCCATTATGTCCCGTAGTTCTTTAAGACGTTATGGCTATGCCTAACAACAGAAAGAACAAATGAATCTGATTGGTTGCACTGAAGGGCTTACATACTATGTCAGTTGACAATGATGGAACACACAAGAACAGTCCCAATCTTTGACTCCTGATTGCTGAAAAATGTAACTATATGTTGGCAACAAATGTTTGTGATTTTTGTGCTTATAAATCCCATTTATGCCCCTGCTCGGGGCTGGAAGAAGAAACAATGCTACTGAGTCCTTGTCCTGTAGCCCTGATTGATCATTTATGTGGTGTTTTAGTAAAGGTTTTGGAACCCATAAAAGTTGTCTCTCTCCTTCTTTGTGGTACAATGGACTGGATATAACAGTACATGAATGTTCAGAAAACACAACTAATACTAGCCAATAAATGTGGAAATAATCTAAATATCCATGAATGGATAAGTAAAATATGGTAAGAGCAGGAGAGAAGGTTCAGTGATTAAAAGCACCTACCACTCTTCCAGCGGGTCTGAGATCAGTTCTCAGCACTAATTTTGGGTAGCTTACAAGTGGTAACTCCAGTTCCAAAGGGAATGAGCACCCCTAGATTCTGTAGGTACCTGCAATCACATGGACATAACCCACACACACACATACACATACACACATAATTAAAATAATTTTTAAAAAGAAAAATATGATAAAGCTATATAATTGAATAATTACTAATATATGCTATGACATGCACAAAATCTGAAAATATGTTAAGTAAAAGAAATGAAGTACTGAAAGTCACATACCATATTATTTATTCATAAACATGTACAGATGGAATATAGTAATACAGTCTATTAGAAAATAGACTTTATGTGTTCTTTTTTAAACCTTTTGAATCCATTCAATGTTGCCAGTAAGTGAATGGGCATTGGGTCATCTACTGTAGCACAGGCACCTGAAAAAAAATTGACTCTTCCCTAGCAGCCACTAATTGCCAATAGCTCTTTAGCTAAGGGTATGACTTCATGGGTACCCCCCACATCAATACTGACATTTTGGCTATGTAGTCTTGTTCATGCAGTAGCAACCACTGTGAGTTCATATTGCAATAACCTTGTCAAGCAGAAACACTGTTTCACAGCAGCCTTCAACTGCCTCTGGCTCTTTATCAGCCT
This sequence comes from Ondatra zibethicus, assembly GCA_004026605.1. NCBI lineage: Eukaryota > Metazoa > Chordata > Mammalia > Rodentia > Cricetidae > Ondatra > Ondatra zibethicus. Next base: position 7,394 of record PVIU01027002.1, on the reverse strand, counting down.
CTTCTTCTATGATGCTCCATGATCCCTGGAAGAAAGGGAGTGATACAGATGTCCCACTTAGGCCCGAGTAAGTCCCTTATTCCCTGCACTTTGGCTAGTTGTGTACATTTGTATTAATTAATGTCTATGGAAAAAAGAAGATTCTCTGATGAGGGTTGAGAAATATACTTATTTATAGGTGTAAGATAATTATAATAATTGGCCAAATAGTGTGGTAGGTTCTCTCCTAAGACCTAGGATTTACCAAGTTCTTGACCAAGTTAACTGTACCAGGCACGAGCTCCACCTTGTGGAACAGGACTTAAATACAGTCAGAATGCAGTTGGTTACTCCCAAAATATTTTTGCCACCATTGCACCTATGGACATATCTTGCCAGGCCAGACATTATTTTATCTCAAAGAGTCATAGCTTGAGAAGACTTTTGATTACTTTTTCTCACAAAACCATGTACAGAAACTTCCAACACTGTTAAAGCAGCCAGTGAGAAAGAAGATTCCAAATCAATGTGAGCTTGATTTCTCAATTGGCCTATGACTCAAATCTGTGGTGTCTTTAGCAGTATGATCTTATCATCAAGTTTTGGGGGGTAACTAAGAGCAATGGTGATAGCTTGTATTGTTTAGGTGTCCATTATACTCCACTGATCAATAACTCAGAGTAAGGTAACTCATGGATTGGTGGATTTAATATTTCAGAAATGGCCATCCTATCAAGAACAACCTAAAGATGCACTGCAATCTCTATGAAAATTCCAACACAATTCTTCACAGAAATTGAAAAAATCTTAGAATTCATATAGAAACACAAAAGACCCAGGATAGCCAAACAATACTAAGCAATGAAAGCATCACTCAATGAAGCATCATCCCTGATATCAAATTATACTACTGAGCCATAGCAATACAAACAGCATACTTCTGGCACAAAAATGGACACAGAGGTCAACTGGATAGAATTAAAGTTCCATATATCATTCCATATTCCTAGAGCCACATTATTTTTGACAAAAAAAAAGCTAAATATATAAATTGGAGAAAAGACAGTATGTTTAACAAATTTGCTCAGAAAACTAAATAGCTATGTGTAAAACAAACTAGATCCTTATCTCTTACGCCAAACAAAATTCTACTCCAAATGACTAAATGTAACCCTGAAACTACCTAAGAAGAAAGTAGGGAATATGCTTCAAATATAGGCACAGGTAAGGAAATTCGTCTTTCACTGAGAACATTATGTATCAGATACAGCGATAAGTAACCAAAACACATTGTCATTACTGTCCACATTACCATTTGAAGTCAGTGTCCTCAGTCCAGGGCAGTTGAACATCTTTTCCATGCTCACACCATCAGCTCACTTGCAGACCTGAGAATCAAATCCAGATCTTCCTAACTTTAAAACCCACATATGCAGCATATAAGAAGGAACATCTCTTTGTTCTTTGTTTTCAAACTCAATCAGTAAAATGCCACCAGACCCCAAGAGACTTTTAATAAAAGTAATATTCTTTAATATAAGGAGAAAATAGTTTCCAAACCAGTAAATGTAATTATATCTGAAAATAGATTCTTTTTTGATGTTTAAGGATGACTAATGCTACAATTTGTCTCAAGATATTTGTGTGATGGGGCCATGTTAATACTGCATTTGCTACACATGGAATATTTTCTGTAATTTCAAATGCAATTATCTGAAAGAGATTCATGCCAAGTTGTATTTTAAAAAATGAAACACAAAATGCCAAAAGTATTTTAAAAATGTTTAAAACTATCCATTTATTATTTTAATACTATGTAGCATCTCTGTCTGATTCATTTTAAAACCTACTCTCTTATAAAACATGAATTCATTAAATTTCTTTAACCCTTAAATTACAATTTCAAGCAGAAGTTTTAAAGTTTCATTAACTAGGATGCCTTGGGCTTATTCTTTTTAATAATTCAATGACTAAAAAAATAAGTAGGTAATATACTTTATAAATGCTTAAAGAATGATGTTATTAAATTCTTTTTCACTAAAGAATACAGCTAGTTTGATCTTAGAACACAATTTATCTTTGAAATTTTATTATATTATTTTGTAGCAAGTAATCTGATATATAATAATAACAGTTCTTTTTTCAGACTCATCAGGTTGTATTTTATGTGTGTATGTGTGAATAATAATCAAAGAAAGAGGACATGAATTAGAGAGGGAATGGGTGGCAAGTGAGGATTGGGCTGAGGGAATATGGAAGGGGTTGGAGAGAGTAAAGGGAAGGATTACAATTTAATTATATTGTAATTAAAATAAAAATCTGCAGAAAATTAAGACATGCCCATATAAACAAAAGTTGAGAGTGTTTCTATATAATCTACCTGTCAGACAATAGATTCTAAAGGAGTCATTAAGACTGAAATAAAGTGAGATTATAAAGGAAGCGGGAATCATTCCTCAAAAGAACAACACTAAACCTAAACCCACACAGGCAAAATACAAGCCAGTATTATTTTATCAGTATTTGAAATTCCTTTTTTTCTAAGTCATTTTCATAAAGTAATAATTATAAAATTATTCTGAAGACATGGTATATAAGGATTTAATTTTTAAGAAAAAGAATATAGAGAGTAAAGAGATAAGTCTGCATCAGAGTCACTGCATACTTTTAAAACTCACCTACTAGCAATTAGAACTTTCCAAACATTTTACCATAAAACTTCTAGAAATGGAGCAAGAGTAACAATGCTTAGTCATATCAATTTCCTGTGTATTTGGTATATTCCGATATTTCTAAGTGAAGGTTTTGAAATGTAAGATAGTTTTTACATGAAAACATGACCCACAGCAGGAATCACCTAAGAGCAAAACAGCCAGATAAAGACTGACTTCACCCTTTTCTCTACTTTTCTCTACTTTCATGTGTACTTGAATCAACTCCCTCTACTCCTTATCTGGAAAATTTTCTCTCTGGAGATATATTTCAAAGGTGAACTTATTATGCAAGACTGAGGGAAAAAATAAGATTGCTGTGGGACACTGGTCTGTATCCTGTCAATTAGATTTTAAATAAATGCTGATTGGTCAGTAGCCAGGCAGGAAATACAAGCAGGACAAGTAGACAGGAAGTAGAGGCGGGTCAATGGGAACAGGAGAATTCTGGGAAGAAGGAAGCAGATTTGGCAGTCCTGCACCAGCCACAGAAGAAGCAAGATGTGACTGCCTCACTGAATAAGGTACCAAACCACGTGGCTAGCATAGACAAGAATAATGGGCTAATATAAGTTGTAAGAGTTAATAAGAAGCCTGAGATACTGGGCCAGTTTTATAACTAATGTAGACCTCTGTGTGATTTCTTTGGGACTTAATGACTGCAGGAACCGGGCAGGATAGAAAACCTCAGTCAACACAAGATTAGGTTAAAATTAAACCTTGGATACCCCAGAATCTATTTCTTACTACCACGAATGCTTACTCCACTAGAACATGAACCACAAAGGCTTGATCACAACCACAAAGACATCAGCGTCTTTGAGATACTTTATGAAGTGCTTTATATTTAGAGAGCGAGGTCATTCTGGAAAAGGTCAGTGTGATGATTCCTATCCTGGACACCTGAAAATGATCAGTATTATTAAAAGCTGTTTACTATTTCTATTTTAAAATAAAAATAAATGGCACATGACAGGAGAGAAAAAACTTCAACTAGGACAGAACAGGGACCCCCTCCATACTCCAGATCCTTGGCACCTTAGCATCTCAATTACACCTCTCAGCACTTTCCCCCTGTTATTTCAGAAGTTCTACGCATGCATGCACACATGCACATGTGCGTGCACGCCCACACACACACACACACACACACACACACACACACACACACATACATGTTTTAAAGCTATTTGTCTAGTTCCTTTGCTTTACAAATGGAGAAATACGACTTCTCTGTATTTTGGATAATATGTCTACTTTATTTTTTAAAAATGTGCTTGTTTCCCTAATCCTGAACATTTTGGTTGTCTAACTTCCCATACCAAATGATGCTGTGACTTTTTGTGTATACTTATCTTCAATTTCATGCATGTATGCTCGCTGACTTTTTGAAATTGGAATTCCTGGATGAGCAGCTTTTTGTATGGCTAATTTGGTAGATTTCATTAGACTGCTTTCTACAGGATAATCAAGAACAAGTCATACAAGCTGGGGATGAAAATCTGCATTTCCCCAAATCCCCATTAACAATATTGTATTATCTAACATCTTAATCCTTTGTAACAATTAGATGTGTGGGAAACGATCTCTCCTTTATATGTTTTCTTTGCTATCATATATATTTCTTTAATTTTGAATAAAAGTGAACATAAGGTCATATATGTATAATCCAGTTAAACTTTTTTTGTCTGAAAAGAACCTATATATACTACTGACTAATTTTCATTTTGTGGCATGTCCTTTTATTATTTTTTGCTGTGTTAAGAAGAACAGAATATTGCATGAAAAATACATATTTGCAATTTTCTAGTTTTTATTTAATTTTGCTAAGAGTATTTATTACTTTACATTATGTTTCTCTCAATTAAAATATAGTTCTTTACATGTATGTTTTCTTTCTACTTTGGTATTTTTGAAATCTTATTTAGAAAATCTTACTTATACCTAAATTGGTATTTTTAAATTTGCATACTTTTCATGAATTATTTTTGTTTATTTTTTCATGTTCCAAACTACATTTAATATTCTTTAGGAGAGTTGTTTTCTGGCATCAAAGAAAGTATTTGAAAGCTTTTATTCATTGTGAACTCTAACGGTCGAAATAGTACTGGGATTATTCTCTGGAGGTTTGAGCGGTGTCAACTCTGAGGGGTGTCAGGTGTCAACCCCTGAACTTGGCATTTCTTGTTTCTTACTCATGTGTGATTTGTTGTGTCTGTAGTGTACTATGTATGTGTGTTGTATGTACTTGTTAGTCTGGTGTGCACATATGTGGGTGGTAAAGCACTGTTGGGTAGCAATTTCTCCCAAGATCAAAGCCTTCCATTTTGGAGAGAAACTTCTTAAGACATAGAATGTGCAAAGGGAGGCAAAATAATAGGATATTCTAAAAGTAAATGAAATATTCCACCCATACTGAAAGATTTTTAAGACCGGAAGGAAACAATTCAAAATAGCTCCAGGAACTCCCTGAAACCGACCAGATACACTAGGATCTTCTCTACCCAAGAGAATATAAGAGTAAAGACTGCTGAGAGTCACTCTCAGAGAAGTCCAGCTGCCTGAGAGAAGCAGAGACCAGCCAAGCTGCCCAGAAAACTCTCAGACACGCTGAGATCCCTAGAAAGGCACAGGCCAACAGCGCCGCCTGAAAAGGATGCCCTCCAACCTGCTGAACTGCTTGTAGGCTGGGTCCTGTACTCCAGGTTGCCAGTTCTTATGAACTGTCCTTCTTGCTGTAGTAAACTTTAATAATGTCACTGTCTTTGAGTTATTTCTTCTTTTGTAAGTAAACCCTCACCCATATTTCTGCAAGTAACCCCAATAATAAGACTTGTTGATTTGACAAGTTGGGATTTAGTGATAGCCATACTTTGGTCTGTCATCAGTTCTTTATCCCGGGTGAGTAGACATTTATCCACATCTCCGCAGGAATAGTATCTCACAAGAAGCATGCGCCTGTGTGTGTGTATGGAAGCCAATGATCCGTGCTGGGCATCTTTCCTCCAGGGGCTTAATATTTTTTCTTTCTTTAAAAATGTGTTCTTCCTGTACATATGTTTGTGCACCATGTGTATGCCTAGTGTCCAAGGAGACCAAAGGAGGACATGGGATCCCCTAGAACTAAAGTTAAAGATGGACAGTTGAAATTTATCCTGTGGGTTCTGGGAATTATACCCAGATACTCTGGAAGAGGAGCCAGGGTATATTCATCTCTTCAGCCCCAAGGCTTGATATTTCTTGCTAGATAATCCTTGAACAACTTTATTTCTTATAATAAAATATGTCTGCTTACATTTTATGTATTGTTTATCATCACTTTTGATATTTTCCTTCAAAGTCATCAATTTCATTTATACTTTCGAATGCACCTCTTCAGAGTTGATTAGTTTATGATAATTGTTTTCATTTCCTCTGTGTCCATGGTAATAGTTCTGTTCTTGTGGGTAGTGAAGTTGCATGTCATATAATCTGTAAGCCAATATGAGAGTCTCCAACAAATCTATTAGCACCTATTGGTGGTACAAAGACTCAGCATTATCATTGAATGGAACCAACCAGGCAAAATTCAAAGAAGTTTTCTCTGTATTCCTTTTTGTCTCATGATTTGTCAGTATCTTAGTCAACAAATATTTATTGAGTATTTAACAAATAATGTTCTGGGTGAAAAAATACAGTAAAGAACAGAGTTTTTTGTGCCTTGAGTATGAAGAACATCCCAAATGGTCGAGGTGTTAAAGTCTATTCTTTAAAGCTATTTTCAGTGATAGGGATTTGGGAAAATTGTTGCATCAGGAGTGCATGGATCCAACAATGAAACCATAACAAACTGTACTACTTGTTAGTTTATAGAACCTGCAAAAGATTGGCCTAACTGGAGAAAATTAGTGACTTGGGACATGCCTTTGAAAGTACATCTTGCCCCTGGACTCGTCTCTTCTTTGTCTCAATTTCCTCCCTCGCATGGGGTAAGACATCGCCTCTATAAGCTGCCACTGCAGAGATGCTCTGGCTCAACACAGACCTACTAAAATGAAGATGGACAGGGACCTCTGAAGCTGGGAGCCAAAATAAATCTTTCTTTCCTTACAAATATATGCCCAAGTATTTTATCATCATGATAATCTACAACTAATGCCTAAACATAAGAAATGTGCCTGAAACAGTAAAAATACATTTTAGATATAAACATAGACAAAAATGTATGTTTATTGTACGATATCCATTGAAACAATTTTTTTTTGGTTTTTGAGACAGGGTTTCTCTGTGGATTTGGAGCCTGTCTTGGAACTAGCTCTGTAGACCAGACTGGTCACAGAGATCCACCTGCCTCTGCCTCCTGAGTGCTGGGATTAAAGGCGTGCGCCACCACCGCCAGGGGTGGAACAATTTTAACATAGGTCAAAAGAGACAGTCAGTCCTGGATGTAGCTTACACTGTGATATTCCTCCATATTCTAAAGACACATATCATGAAAGACACCAAGGTTTCGTTCACTAAAAGACTTACGTTGAGGTCTTTAATCCATTTGGACTTGAGTTTTGTGCAGGGTGACAGATAAGGGTCTAATTTCATTCTCCTACACGTTGACATCCAGTTATGCCAGCACCATTTGTTGAAGATGCTTTCATTCTTCCATTGTATAATTTTAGCCCCTTTGTCAAATATGAGGTGTTCATATGTTTGTGGATTAATATCCGGATC